>JAPSES010055910.1:0-11575 GCA_029822895.1 Maxillicosta whitleyi | reverse complement strand
TAGTCTCATCAATACTGTCTTAGTGCCTGCACTTGACAATACATTAGTACTTTTTTGGGGGGGGGTTTTCTTTCGCTTTTTTTTTTTTTCCTGGATCGTTGGCAAGGCAGTGGGGTGAGTTTGGTAAGGTGGCCGCTTTGGCTAGAAAGTGCTGTGGGAAATTTATCAGGCTATATCAGGCTAAATAAATTTAGGCTATATAATGTATATAATGCACCTTTTTGGCATCTGTTTGTTAGTTTCTCTTGAAGATGTCTGATCGGGGACAGGCAGGTAAAAAAAATCTTTCCATTCACCGTTCAGTTCACTGTCATTCACTGTCTCCGGGCAGATTGAAATGTAGTAATGCACGCCGTCACATGATTGGGTCAATAAACATATGCCCTCTACTACTTTTTATTTGAACTTGATTTTATTAGGAGAATTGTGTGTTGTTTAAATTACATGAAATATATACTGAATCATTAAAAAATATTTTTACTAATAATTTTCTTATCATTTACTAGAAATGTCAGGTGACCTTATTTGAATTCGAGGTGAACCCACATTGAAAAACAATGCCTTAATCTAAAACAATCAATGCAGAGCTGACAAGCTAGAAACTGCCTCTCCTATGTTTGACCTTAAGTTGAGATTTCTGACTCTGACTAAATTTATGATTCTTCCAGTTTTCTAGAGGCACTGTCCCACTTAGGGGCCAAACACAAACCTAAAATCCCATGTGGTCTCTGTCGGTAAAAACATGCAATTAATGAAGCAAGCATAGGTTGACATACTTGAAATAATGGAAATCAGGAGGAAAATCCATCCCAGCATGAACTGCCCTTTACACAGGGCTTGTCCTTTACAGTGATGTACACCATTGCATTAGCCTTGCATTAACTGTGACCTTGACCTACATCATTATTTCACACAGCAGCAGTCAAGGTTAAATGTAGGCTTTCAGCCACACCTTATAAACGAAAGTGTTGGACACATTCACAGCGACATGCACACCTCTTTAAAATGGTGCAGAAATAAATTGTTTCTCACCTCTGGCATATTATAGGGATGCCTGCAAGCATAACAGCCCATATTCTTCCAAGTAAATATACACTGCACTGACAGCCATATACTTAACACACTCATACACATAACACACTTTTATAAATTGGATCGGTAAGATTGACAGTTGATACTACAAGGACATTAGTCTATATGTCCCCGAAGGACCAAAATGCATCATTAGCTCTCAAATGTTTTGCACTAAAACCATTCATACACCTGCTTTATAGTCAGAGCAAGACCTTAAAGTAAGTGGGAGATTGTGAAATGAATTAAAGTGTTTCCAAATTGATGGAGTCTTTTGTGCCACTGAACAAGGAGCTTGTTTTACTAATTACTAAGGGGGAAATTGCATAATGTTAATTAGGTGTTTGCTGTCATATCAGCCTAATATTGGAGACTGAGAGTAAGGGAGTGAGAGTGGAGTGAAAAATATGGAGAGAGAAAGTCATTACCAAGCATTATTTGGCTCATATCACTTCACTTCTTCCATTCATTGCAATTATGTGCCTGATTTCCTTTACATTTCGTTGAATTATTTTTTTTTTTTAGTATGTTTTGAATTCATTATTTTCACATTTCGCTCCAGGTTGGTCTCTTAGGAAATGCATGTCTTTTGTTTGAGGTGCATGGTGCCTCATGGGAAATCTATTAGTTCTCTCAATTTTATGGTAATCCGCCTACTGATGCTGTACTTGGAAAATACAGTATTGCTCACATGTTTCTATTTTGGTTTTAGGAATGCAATCATGATAATATTGAATTCAGTTATATTTCGTAGGTACTCTGATTTGACTCAATGCCTTCCAAAGAACTTTTGTTTTAGCAGAGACCCGGTGCTAACGACTGCATTTCCATTCAGAGACACTGCATGTTTTAATACCCTGTTTTATTGAAAAGACAATTTTATCGTTTTTGTCATAATTTGGCACTAACGCAGTCTCAGCTCTTATGTCCATGGTTTTCATAGAAATTTCACTTATTGATGAGGTTTGGGATGTGAAAGAATAAGACAGAATACAATACATGTATGAAACTCCATTTGGTTGCATAAGTCTGTTTTTTTCAGTTACTACCTCTCCGAATCATTCCTGTTTATCTGCCCATCAGAAATATTTTGCTAAAAAAAAAAAAAAAAACAGCATCCATTTTCATTTTACTTAGTGGAAATGAATAGCATGGATCAAGGATGAAGTTCTTCAATTTTAGAAAAGAGTCACGTACGACAAGTCCAAGGCTAGAAGTGCTTTCCAGTTCCTTTATCACTGAGCGTCACTAGATTAATATAGCGTAGAACTGCAAAAGCGTAATGTACTCTACTGTAGAACAAGAATGAAGTCGGTATGAAAGACAACTAAAGTAGATATGATAAATTAGAATAATTAAACTAATCAGTGTAACCAAATGACAAAATGAAGAAAATGTAACTTGATAATATGATGTGGTTGGGCAGTATATTGCATCAAACAGGGTATTAGGCAGAAAAAAAAGGTGTGTAATATTCTGGCAGGTGTAAAAGCAATGCCTATAGTGTCCCCTGGCTCCCGGGAAAATAATACATATGCATTTTAGTGCATTTTGGTATGTAAAATGTAATATTTTGATGTGAAAAATACGTTTAGAATTTGATTCAATATATTTTAGACAGTTTTGCGAATTCATTCTATCAAGCGAATCTCATTTCTTGCTTTGTGAATGTTAAAGCATTGATATTTTGCTTTGTGAAAATGGACTTATGCATTTTAAAACATTTCCCTGTGGTCTACATAAACTGCAAATGTTCACTTTGGGTCTGAATTCTTCATTAATTCAACTCAACAGGGCCATTTTCAACCCTATTTCTGAGAAAGGTTGTTTTGAGCACTGGCCCTTTAAATGCAAATAACACAGGAACACAGTGTGTAACACTCCAGGCCCCGCCCCCTCCAGGTTGTTGGCTGTGCTGCTCGGTCCCATTCAACAAACAACTGAACATTTTAGGTAATCAGGTCGAAGTTTGGACATATTTTCAGTTTTTACTACAACCACTGATGCTTATAAACAATTATGTTGTACTCAGACAAATGTTCGTTAGAAGTCTTAACTTAACTTTATATGTGTAAATGTCATGACATAACTAGTTATAGACATAACAAATTAAGCAGGAATGAAAACATGTAGAAATCTACTTGATTTTTGCAATAAATTAATATAAAAATAACACCTAGAGGGTTCAAATTCATATGTTATGAACTATTATGGCCACAAATACACAAAGAAATGTACCGATGACTAATAAAACTGGGTTTAGCAAAATATGACCCCTCTAATTTTTAATTTTAGGCAATGGCTTGGTGTGTCTTTTGGCGATAGACTGCCTGTACCTGTCTGACTTACCTCACTCAAAACTTGCTTGTCTCAACCTCCTGTAGTTGGCGCATTGCTGCAATTACCTATATCCTTATATTATTATCTGTATTAGTTTCTACGGTCCTTTTACCTGCATGTAACACAACACACTAATTACACACTCAAAAAAAAAAAATGTAAATATGCACAAATCTCTAAAATCTTGAAGTTTAGTAATTCTATTGCTGTCTCTTTTCCATTACTGTTACTTCCACAACTTTCATATAATAGAATATACGCACGGCACAGTATGGACATCTCTGATTGGTCCATGTGATGCACTTTTCCACCAATAGAAATATGGTGATATGTTCTTTCATGAAATTCCCATAGAAGCCTGTTTTTACCATCTCTACCTGCACCGAATGTACATAATGACTCTAAAGATTATGTTTTTACTGTGTCTCGTAACTTTAGTTTTATATGTGCTTTTAACATGATTGGTTTCACAGTATTAGTTTGACATCTGCACTTTCCACACAAACTGAAACAGAGTTTGAGCGAGGCTCCGTCTTGCTGTTACATCAATTTTAAATCATTCAGGGACCACCAATTAACTCTAGAGTTAATTGGTGATTTGCTTCTTTTTTGCGAAAAACAGATGGATTTAGCCAAAATTAGGCCATGGCAATGTATGAGAAAAATATATTGAGATTTAGTACAGTTTTGAGCAAACCATGTACCTTTTTTTGACCTTGCTTTTCGAAAATGAACCATGCAAATCACAGGTCCACGGTTCACTGCATAATACTATCGCATCAATTCTATTTATCAAGGTTTCTCTAAATCACACAATTCTAATTATACCTCCGGAACATGTTCTTTTCATTTCTTTTTCTGTGTGTGTGTGTGTGTGTGTGTGTGTGTAACCAGGAAATACCACTGAGATTAGAAATGTCTTTCTCAAGGGAGACCTGGCCATGGTAGCAGCCATATTAACCCTTGTGTATTCTTTGGGGTCTCGTAGATGAAGGCAGTGGAATGGAGTCTTCGTCTATGTCAGGGGTGTCCAAACTACGGCCCGCGGGCCAACTGCGGCCCCCAGTCCATTTTTAATTGGCCCACAAGGATTCTTTTAAATAGAATAGAATATGAACCACACTTCACCTTTTACCTGAATGTTTTGCACTTCTCTGATAACCCTTTCAAATGAACATTCATCGGTGTGTTGCTAACCCTAAAAACTCAAATAACAAGCTTGAAATTTAGCCATTCCATTTTCCACTTTATTGTTTTTCCTCTGTCCTGTAAATCTTCAGTCTAAATCTGAGGCTACCAAAGCTTTTTCTGAATAAATCACTTAAGATCCATGTATGGAAAACTGTTTTGTTTTATATTATATTCAACAATATAACGTATTTGTCCACTTTTAATTGATTTTTCTGACGTAAATACACTAAAGTTAAGGCTATATACCTAATTTCTAGTAAGTGGCCCCACCCCTTCTGTATTTTTGTGCATGTGGCCCTTAGTGAAAAAAGTTTGGACACCCCTGGGTTTATGTGGATGGAGATGTGGAAGGCAGAACTACATACATCACACATAATGAACAATAAAACAGACCAACAATAGTTCAATCATAATGGCGTCTCAACACAAACAGTGACATTCCTCCTTCACAGCATTGTCCAAGATACTTTTAAAATCATTAACAGAGACGAATGTTTGTAGTTTAATGACCATCGTGCGTGGTAGGAAAATGCAGTTTTCTTGTTTCTTGTTCAACTTAAGTAAAAATGCAATGTTTTTAACTATAAATGCCTTTCCCTCATCATAAGGTACAGTTTTTGTCAAAATAGGGTGCACTATTCTGCTCTGAAAAGGAACATTTACATTTCAGAATAAGAGGGAAATTTTAGTTTCCACCTGATATTCATTTTTATTTCCTTTTCAAATGTTTATATATATTTTGAAAACTTGCTGGCACTGTCTTTCAGTTGTGTAACTGCAATCAGACACCCCCAATTGCATCGCACAAGCCTCAGACAATTTGCAAGATCTTTGATTCAGTATGCTGTTGAGTCAGAGTAGTGGGCCTCTTTATACAAACACTTTTTCACATGAGTGTACAGATTTTCCACCTAAATAAGAGAAGAAGCTGTCCAAAACTCCTAGAGCGCTTTGGAACCAGTTTTATATAGGATCATCCATGCTTTAACTTCCTGGATGATGTCCTCAGATTTACTTTCAAAACCTCTGCATAATTTTACTTCATCTTGTCATCTTTTTTTTTTTTAACCTGTAAATACCCAGTGCCATTTTTGTGTCAGTTCCCAAATAACATTTTCTCACTATTTAACATTTCTCCCAAGCCCAGATAAATACAGAGGGTTGTGTCAGGAAGGGCATCTGACATAAAAACCTCTACCAAATCAACACGCAAATGTGTCGCTGCCCATTCAACTCCTGCCAGCGGGAAAAAACAACCGGTATAAAAATGTTGACTTTTAAGTGATTTATCACCATTTTCCTCTGTATTTTGCCTTTTTTTCCAGTCTAAACAGCTCAGATTAAAGTTGAGGGTTATTATATCAAAAACAGAAAAAACTGAAGAAAAAATGACTTTTTGAGCAAAACCTATCATTAACTGAAGATAAACCAAGTGTCTCCATCCACGATCATTGATCAAACTCCACAGGTTTCACTGGTGAATTGATGTTGTAGAAGATGACAGTGTTCCCATGGTAATGGTAAAAATGAAAAACTGTATTTCACATCAATTATCTATATGGTTTGATAGGATTAGTGAATCAACAGGTATTAAACAGCTTATCAGTAGATGGTATTTTTGGGTTAAGAACACCAATCCCTTGCACATCAAAAAACACCACCACTGCATTATGACTCTACTGTGTTTCATGATGTTTTTTGGGGGGGTGGGGGTGGAGGGGGGGTAAAGTCTCAGCCTTCCTCCTATATGTAATTACAGAAAACATTTCTTCAGACGTGCTACATTGCTCTTTCTCAAATCTTTTTTTTTTTTTTTTTAAGGTAGTTTTGGACTACTTGTTCCCTCCTTGCGGAACAGCCCCTCAGGTTATAAAGATGCAACACCCTTTAGTGCAGATACAGATATTTTCAGCCTAGTCACCTCTGACACCTTTATCAGTTCCTAGACCATTGTCCTGGTATGTGTTTGAACCTGACAAGACAAAAATATATTCATCCATGAGAGTCAGAACACATCTCTGTCCTGAAAAACTTAGTGGCCGTGTGTCCCGTCGAGGTTTATATTGGTGTACCGTTGTTTGTACAAATAAATGTGACACCTAAAAATGTTGTCAGTTTCACCCAAGCACACTTGCTGAAGTCTACCACAGCCACGGGTGCACCCCCAAGCAATTCCCAATAATAATGTTTGGCCAGTGTCAAACTTCTAATGTCATGAAAATCTCCAGAAGCGTCCAACGATGCAGTGCAATTGCTATGTGCAAGGCCGAGAGGCACTGACAATTTGACAAAAACCTGTCCCTGTAAAGTGTTTTTGCTAACAGCTTTTAAGGCCATAATAGAAAGATGAAAACTATACCAGGAAAGTCAGACAAAACAAGGATAAGAACATTTGGAGGAAAAAAAATCTACCAAGAACAGCGCAATTAGTTGCTAATTGAACAGAGAGACCCCAACAGTTTTTTGCCATCCCGCATAGCATCCCCCATATGTTACAGTAGGAAAACAACCCGCATTCAAACTTAAGACCGCCTTTTGTCTCCCCCCATTAAACTCAGTATGCCTAACAGTCTGTTTCTGAACACACATGCTGCATACACACCCTCACATGCACACAAGAACACAAAAATGTGCTCTAAGTTTCTAAAGTCTTTATTCACCCTCTAATGAATACATAGTGTGGCCTAGAGCAGAAGATCTGCTATTAATACCATTAACGTCTAATGACCCAGAGAGGAATTTTCAGAGATGAATGTATCACAGACCTCTCATGAACAAAAGGACTTAAAGCCAGTCAGGTTATATGAAAGGAATATAAAGACATACATATAGCGGACTATTAGACTATTACAGTAAATATAGGTTGTTTTAAAATTTAAAAAAATAAAAACCACATTAACATGATGTCATCTGTATTTCCTAATGTTGTAATCGTAGCCTTGAAGTCTGAGGCCATGGGTTTACAAAGGGGTCGGGGATGAGCTGATGAGGGGTTTAAGTACCTCAATGGTTCTAGGCTGGAATGAGCAGGAGAGTGATTGATTGACTTTTTTTTATTGTCATTACACACATTTCAGAGCAACAAAATTACCTTCCAGTTACGACCGATTCAAATAAAGATTAAACACAAACATACAGGGGAATACACAGTTGTACGGATGAATCATAATGGTGGCTATGCAAAAAAATGCAAACATTACGGTTTGAGGAGAGGGGGAAAAAAAGACAAATTCTATCTTTTAGTCCAGTGTTTCCCATCCAGTGTGCTGTGAGAAGTCATGGAAAATTATACAATTTCACCTGATTGGTTCTGTAAGTCCACAGTGTGATATGGATCCATACGAATGCACACACCAATGATCCAGTCTATAACTACAGCCGCCTGCTTCCATTTGCAAAATAAAAATAAAAGTGAACTGGCTCCAATGTGTTGCGTTCTGTAGATAAAGCCCCCTCAGTACTGATGCATGGATTAGGGAGTTACCCATGAACCCCAGGTAGTGGGTTGGGGCAGGAGGGATATTCCTCCTGTAATGTACAACAGTATACTACCAATTTCAATCTGGCGCTCATATTGAGGGGTCGCTGCTGGTGCACCCTTTTGAGCTTTCTTATTCCAATTCAGTAAATATACTTTTTGGGACATTTTCAGTTGGTGGTATGCCTTGGGATTTTTCTAATGTCAAATATGTACCGTGGTGCAAAAAAGGTTGGGAAACACTGCTGTAGTCAAACTCTACAGGGTGTAATTTGGGAAAAAAAAAAAAAAACACGCCTCTGCATGAAGCCCACAAAGACAAGTTTCACACAGGCCCTGAAACAACACATAGGTAGTGGGGGTGGGTCAGGGGGTGACACTCCAATGTAAAGGAGCTAGGTGCGCTGCAGCCCAATTGTGCATCGCTTCCGACCCCCCCCCACCCATCCACCACGGTTCTGGGAAAGGGAGGGGATAAGATGCCCTTGAGGAAGAGAAAGGTGTGTGTTGTGAGATTGACAGGAAGATTGTGGTGGCGTTGGCAGTGATGCAGATGCTGTACCGGTCTATCGAGGTGAAGAAGGAGCTGAGCCAAAAGGCAAAAAACTGTCAGTTTACTGGTCAACCTTACCTTTCCTATCCTCACCTATGAACATGAGGTATGGGTAGTGACCGCAGGAGCAATATGGCAAATATAAGTAACTGATTTTCCATAGGGATAGTCTAGGACTTTAGCCAAGACGTGCTCAAGAGTAGCATCGCTGCTCCTCCACATCCAGGGGGAGGCAGCTGAGGCGGTTCAGGTACTGTATGTGGTCCAGATGCCTCTTAGGTGCCTGGTGATGGGGATGAGGAGGTGGTTTGGGCATGTGAAACCAGACGCCAGGGCAAATCCAGGACACACTAGAAGGATTATATCTCTCCCTTGGCCTTGTAAAGGCTCAGTAGCTGGGGAGAGAAAGGTCTGGCCTTCTCTGTGTAGACCCAGATAAGAGGAAAAAGATGGATAGATGGATGAATGAAATTGCTGCAGATGGCTCAGTTCATACTGGAGTGTTATCTTTAAGGAATATATATATATATAAAAAAAAATCCCCCCGAAAAATGTTTTATTTTATGTATAACAATGCAGTTTTCTAAACACAAGAACATAGTCTACAATATTTGTGAATATCCAAATGGATGAGTGCATAACAGACAAAATGTCACTGTGAAAGTGTGATGTTACACCAGCAGTGAAACTCTAGATCAAACAGGCTGTATCTTTGTGCTGCTTCTTTTAATATATAAGAGTGAGAGAATTATTCATTACACACACGTACATATTTAGAATAGTAAGTATCTCTGAAATTGAATGTATGTCTTGAAGTTGCAATGGCTTTCATTTTTGTAGTAAGGTGCATAATACAGTGGCTTATCTGCTCTACTTTCTGAAAAGTAGATAAGTCTAGCCTACTCCATCCCACATGAAAAATCCCTGCCCTCAAGGCCATATTTGTACCACTGGGAGAGAAAGGAGAGGGAGAGGCTGGTGAGAGGAGAAAGAAACAAGAGCGATGGAAAGCAGTGTCATTTGACTTGGTATTTTTCACAGAGTTGATCAAAGTGTGCCACAACAAGAGGGAGCAACAAAATGTCTTGCACACTCAGTAGATAGAAAATTGGGACGCAATGCATAGTAAGCAATGTTAAAGAAAGAGCCCTATTAACACAGATTCAGTGGAAAGAGCCTGATATTATTGTCTAGACAACTAGAAAAGCACTCAGAGAGCGCAAACCTCCACCAAGCAGCACACTTCCCCCACATATTGTGACTGACACCCCGCAATATTACTCCCACATTTGTTTTTTATCCATTTTATTAGTTTTTTATTAGTTATTTTTTATTAGTTTATTAGCTCTACTGTACTCGGTATTCCTGTGGTGCTTTTCCACTTACATGTGACCAGCTCGTCTCAGCTCGACTCGTTACTCCGACACAGCGCGTTCCTTCCGTGCCGTCTGAGAAAGAGTTACCGAAAACTCACTCGTTGCGTGTTTTCTTGTCTGGATTTTTACGTCCGCCACCCAAGACTGAATCTACGTGACTGTCTGTGGTGTAGTTTTGTTCTGTCATCATGTGGATTCATGGATCACTATTCACTGTCTACTTCTGCATCTGATTTTCATAAATTGCAGGTCACAGAGAAAACTGTCTGACCAATCAGTGTCTGCAGTGTCGTGATGTCATGTCTTGGTTTTGGTCCCAATATTTTGGAACTTTGGCTGAGGCGGTACTAAAAAACTAGTATTGGGTCCCAGATTCCAGGTCCTTTTTCGAAATGGAAAAGCGAAAGAGCCGTGTAGCGTCGAGTAGTCAGTACCATGGAGTGGAAAAGCGCCATAAATCTGATCCAACCTTCTAAAAAATGTCAGATTGGCAGCCGATACCGATCTTTAGATCAGAATAGGACATCCCTAGAAACAACGCACCCAAAATTAGTGGAGTTGACGGAATTGTAACTTTTTACTTCCACAGTCTGGTCAGTGTTGCTGAAAATGTCTTTGCAAATTTATTATGACCAGACTTGTAGTGATTTTAACCTCTGTCAATACTTTTTAAGATCTTTAAGAGTGAAGTGACATATAGTAGTTGTATCACATGTGAAGAATGCAGTCTACTGAGCTGTTTAACATTAAACTAGATCTTACTTTATCTTCAGACACACAAACTGTGACTTTCTTTGCTCATGAAATTGTTGTTATTTTGACAAACACCATCATCAAAAATGTGTCTCTCACCATTGACTCCTATTCAAATCCCGGGATAGCATTTCAGCTCAGCTTTGCTTGGATAAACATTAAACAGTTTGCTTTTTAATGGCTCTGGAGATATTAATCTTTAATTTCTTCTACTTTTCATTAAGCTAGCAAACCTGCAATACCAGAATAATGTTATAGTTACAGATGTGAGCCATGGATCTATCAAGAAAATGAGAATGTGACCCAGAGTAACTGCAAATGTGGCTGATTTAATTAAAACCCAATCAAAAGGTATTTAACGTGCATTTTCCTTATCAGGCATAAATAAGATATTTCGGATTTCTCTGTTGATATCCCACTCTGCCTCTTCATATACTTTCTGCTATAGGTGTTTAGTTTGACTAGATGAATGCCAGAGAGCTGCAATGTGCATACTTATATTAGTGTCTCTCATTATAGATATTTACTTTCTCCCTTCTGACTTTCTATAGCACAGAAATTAAAAAATAAAAAAAGACTTCTGTGTTTGTGCTCTGGCGGTATTTGAGTTTATGTATGTTTGCAGTATTTAGTGAGAACAGTACAAAGCAAGCTCCTGCAGTGCAAACAAAATGAATGTGGATTTGGAGTCAGACTGAGGCTCCAGTCCTTTGAAGACTTTATTCCCCCCAGTCTAGTACCTTTGATTGCTACTGTACAAAGGGTTGGGTTGTTAATCTTGGAGGAAGCATTAGAAGGGGCATAGGACGTAAA
>JAPSES010055871.1:0-11577 GCA_029822895.1 Maxillicosta whitleyi | reverse complement strand
ACCTGTTTTTAATGCACCAATATTTCATGGAGTTACAAAAATGTCAGCTCAGCTGGACACCATGTGTTTAATTTTTAAAGCAAAAAAATACGTGTTTAAAATCATCATCAGAAAGTGATTAATTGTGTGAAAGTGATGAAATAAAAGCATTTTCAATGCAGCTAATTTGATGTTTTGTCACATTTTAACATGCTCTAATACTAGTTATTACTCAGTTCATGGAGATTATTTGCAAAAAAAAAAATACTAATTTACTTAATTACCCTCCTGTAACAATTAGCAATTGATTTACACTCAAACATGTTAGTGGAGATCAGGTTTATGAAGAACAGCACAGTTACAGTAATGGTATGAATTGAAACCCATGAATATACAATAAAACAGCTGCAGAACAGTTGTCCACTGTAGTGACCATTATGCATGAAAGGGTTAATATGTAAAAATCATAAACATCATGAATATAATGCAGTATTTTTCAGTTCTCCTTTCTGCTTAAAAACTTACTTCTGCTTCTACCTCCTTATTATGAGCTGAACCAAACCGCCTGCTCTCCAGTTACCTCCTTAATGCGTGTCTGTGTTTATACAAACAGAACACGGTGTCTGTTATGTTGCACTTCCTGTGAGTTAAACACACAACTGACCACACGAAGCAGCAGGTGTGTTTCCCATGTGACATCTGGATTTATTATGAACAGAAGAAAACAATACCTGTCTTTCTGGTCACTATGTATACAAACACTCTGACACTTTAGGAAAACTGGTGCTCTTTTCCCAGTTCACCTGAACAGTAAAACCAAAGGAACTTGCCAGAGATTCGAAATACAGATTTTTATATTCAGGTGCACATGACTGATATTCAGCTGAAGCATGCCAGAACATCGCAGAAGATTTTGGAGAAAAAAAGCTGAAGTATGGAGATAATATTATTCATAGATTTGGTAGATTATTAACCCTTTAAGCACAAAAGTCACAATATTGCACCAACCAACCTAACTGAATGAAACAGACCATAATTCCAGATAAAGTTGCTAGATCTTGTTACTAACTCCCACTAATAAATGGTCGACATGTGCCACTTCAATCCTAACGCCACTTCAGGGCATGTTTCTATTTAAAGTGACCAAGAGTTTGAAAAGAGAAAGAAGAAGAAGAATAGGACTTTAGGTCATTGCACATATTTCAGATCAACAAAATTAACATCCTGTTACAACCAACCAAGATGACATTAAAACAACAAGACATGCATGGGAATACAGATTCAGTGATAACTCAGGCTATAGCTCCGTTTCATCAGAAGGAAAAATCAAAAATGAAAAACACCAGGATTCGAGGAGAGAAAAAAAAACAAACATGACCCTGCCACATCACTCTGCAGTGTGATGTGAATAAAAAAAAAAAAAAAAACACCTTCACGTAAAGCACCAAAAGACAACATTTACACACAGGACCCAAAGAACATGATGAAGGGTAATGGGAATTCAGATAGGGGCGGGACACATCGATGAATGAGAGGTAGGCGCACTGCAGCCACTCCCCACGTCCACATTGTTTGTGGGAGATGGAGGGGGGGGAGGGGGGGGCAGCAAGACATGGTGTGTGTGTGTGTGTGTGTGTCGGTGTGTGTTCCTGCGTACTCCCCTTCAATCCAACAGTGTCTGGTGATTATCAGTTGAGTAAAGATTTTGAAATCTTAATATCAAAATTGAATTATTTATTATAATTTTACTTATTTAAACTCCAGCACATCAAGGGTTAATTGGGCCTGATGGGACATTCTAAAACTTGACTAACTTTAGGTTTATTTACTGAAAGCAAAGACTGAATCATATAGTGAGTTGATTTTAAATTCAGATTTATTTTCTCTGTTTAATGTTAAATAATGTTTCCGTGTTGATTGATTTCTTTGTCTTAGATATTTGTTCAATAGCCATTTCTGACTGTTCTTACGGAATGGGAGTAATTATTTTAACCCAGTTACATCCATTCAGTAGATTGGTGTCTTTAGTTTTTCCACGCTGCATGATCAGTGATTTCGATAATCCTTCATTCTACATTTTATATTACCTGCATGAGCTGAAGAGCTGGTGAGTGATATTACTGAAGGATTAACCACATCAGATAAACACCTGTGAGAGTGTGAAGCAGCTGCTGAGATCTGCGGTCTCAGACAGTGTAGTGAAGTCCTTATTTCTCAGGGTTCAACCACAAATGACCTGTTCTTTGTGTAGAGCTGAGATACAGAGGAGAGTGTTAATCACACATGAGGCTATTTCTGCTGTGAAGAAGAATTCAAACTTTTATATGAAGCTTTTCTGGTGAAAGATGTGCATCCTGTTTGGGAAATATGAGCACGATACAGTCTAATACGGGCTCCGGGAATTGTAATTCGGTGATAAATTGTACACTAATGGCATCGTGTCCTAGACAGATGTGTGTGTGAGCATTATAATATATATGTACAGTCACACATGCATTTTATTATCTTGAGGAATCTATGTATAATGAGCAGTAATGTAATCACTCATGCTTACACTCCATGATGTTTCCTGCTGATGCAGATAAATGATGCCCTGGATAAATACAGACATTATGCATCATCAACATCTGTACCCCCACTCCACCATGTCATAAACTCTAATGCAGAATAAATTATCTGATCACCTACACCAAAGCAATGGTTCATTCCACCGATGACATCCAGTATGATCGGAAATTTATGAAAAGGACTGCACACTGCATTTCAGGCCTATAAATGCATCACATCTACGCACTCATTTAGTTACACTTATCTTTTTAAAGTGCTCAAGAAGGACAGAGAAAAATTGCTTAAGTATGCAGGAACCCCCTTGTTCTTGTAGCTTGCACCCTTGACAGGTGACCCACTCTCTGTGCAGTACATGTGAGGTTAAAAGCAGTTAAAATTGGGAGATGTTCTGCTGAATATGCCCTCCCATGAATGAGAAATGAGCGTACGTACACACAAGAACAGACACAAAACATTAAACACAGCCTTTATATTCTAAGTGCTGTGACAAAATCTGCCACACTGCTGCGGGCCCCCTAAAAATAGGTCTGTAGTGAGCAAGAAGATGATGCCATATGCTGACATATGGCATTTTCAACATCTTTAAAGAGTTCTATTCTTGTTTCAACGAAAGCAAAATTAAATAAAGTAAATACAGTATAATTCAGCTCATTTTTTCCCCCTCATTTTATCATGTTCAAGTTGCATCCAGCTACAAATGTGGCTTAATATGTCGCTAACCTTTTTTAGTTACAGATCAGAAGTGTAAGCTTTAATTTATGGCTGAAATAATGAGACTGAAAACTGATTTAACCTCCTAAGACCCACCTCTGCGGGCAAGAGATTCATAGATTTACACAAAAAAATAAAAATATAAAAAATGCTCACCACAAAAGACATTCTATTTTTTTTACATGCATCCGAAAAACCGTTTCCAATATAACTTGTGCTTTCCTGAGTGTCAGAAGGTTAACGCATATTTTCCTTACAGATCATTGGATATGGAAAAAAAAAAATTGTGCTTTTAGGTAAAGAAATAGAAATAGAAGATAATAAGAAATAGAAAACGAACCTAAGATGGCAAAAACAACAACAACAAAAAAAAACTTCACACCAACAACTTAAAGAGAGACAGAAAAAAAGTGATAGACTTTGAGCTTCTTGGCTCCGATTATTGGCTCTAATCCAAGCGGTCAAAAAAGTACCACTCTAATCTTTTCCCTGAGTAACACCTAAGACTTTGCTGTATCTTTTTCTTGTCGTCCTTCAAGAGTGGGCAACTTTCCCCAAGGACACTCTGCATTATCCATGAACTCTTCTGCCAACTAATTAAAAATGTCAGGAAGCAAAATGTGATTACTTTATGCTCTGAGCTTCATGTTAAGTGAAACTACAGTATCACAAACAAAAACAAAACAAACAAACCTAGAGTAAAATACAAAACTAACAGATTATCTGATCAATAGCATGATGACAATAGAGCAGTGGGTTTGTGAGTTAAGATAAGATAATCCTTTATTAGTCTCCCGCAGGAGAAATTCACAGTGTTTACAGCAGCAAATATAGGAAAGCACACAAGAAATAAAATAAGAAAAATAAAATAAAATAGCAAAATATACCAAAAAAACAGATAAATATAAGTGAAGTCTAATGAAAAACAGCAGGTTTCCAGTATGAACACACTACATACTGTTTTACTTTTTACTTTCTGTCTTGTTATAAGTTGGTAAAAATATCAGGACAAGCCCATGAAGCTAAAACTGAAAACATAGATTAACTGATTAATCCATAAACAGAAAAAAAGACAAATTTTATAAACTGATTAAAGCAGCTATATTTAGGATTTGTACTTTAAAATATTCAAACATGACCTAAAAATATCATTGGGTACTTGATCAGATTGAAGAGGTCTGAAGTTGTGCCAGAGATGCCAGTGTATTGGATTCAAGAGATACAGTATGTTCTGAATATATTAACACTGACAGATTTATGTACGTGATCTATGAGAGAGGAACACTCTGGGACGCCACCGGACCTTTGGGTGAAGTGTCAGAACGTGATGAAATGGGAAGAGAACACCTCAGAAATGACTTGGAAAAGAAAAGAATAAAAAAAGAGTAGAGTAGAGTGAAGTAGAGTAGAACAGAAAATAAAAAGAATAGAATAGATAAAAGAAAAGAATAAGATTTGGACCATTTGGACCATTGTAATTAAATTTGGTTTTATGTTCTATAAGGTGCTCAAGTACAATACACACAACAATTATAAAGCAATCAAGAATATAAAACTTAAAAAGTAACAAAAAAAGACAATACATAAAAACTAGGGCTGGGAATATTAATGCGTTAATCGCGATTAGATTAACGTAAATTGTGATCGCGAATATTTTTTTTAATCGCAATCAGAGTTTGCCAGCATTTTCCGTACTTCTCCCATCCACATACAGCTCCTCTGGTTGTATTAATTAAACTCATTGTCGGTTAAACGTGCCATTTCCAGTTTGCTAGTCTTTTGTTCCTTCTACGCATCCGTAGGCAGCTCGAGCGGAAGCTTTCTTGTGTTTATTTATTTACAATTTCTCAAAGTAGCCAGTCATTCATTCTTAATACTTGTTTTCCTTTCTCTACACTCTTCTTGAAAATAAAAAAAGCCCAAAAGGTCAATTCTGCCTTTGTCTCCGTCTTCATTTTATTCCGATTTAAGACACAATGGTCAGACATACTTTGCATTGTGGGTTTAACTTTAGATTCGAACGGTGCAAGACTTTGCACCCGTAAGCAGTCTTTGTAAAACACCTGGGACCTTTATAGATATGGCCCTTTATCCACAACTTCCCCCTGCTGTTGACAGTTTGGAAAATCAATTCTACATAACAGAATAATTATGTTAATTCAACCCATAAAGACCCAAACACCCATTTCGGACCAAAACCATCTACTGTTCTACACAGTTTAATACCTGTTGATCCACTAATCCTATCAGTACATGTAAATTGTAATTGGTGTAAAATACCGTTTTTGATCTTTTCATGGTCATCAGATATGACCCATTTGGACAATGAGAGTCTCTGTAGTTACCGTGGAATCACTGTCATCTTCTAAAACATTGATTCACCAGTAAAACCCATGGAGTTGGATCAATGACAGTGAATGGAAACCCTTGATTTATGTTCAGTTATTGATAGATTTGACTGAAAAAGTCACTTTTTTTCTGTTTTCTCTGTTCTTGATATGATAACCTTTAACTTTAATCTAAGCTTTTATGAACATTTTTATGATCAGTATATTAAATACAGGAAAATATCTGATTATTACTGATAAAATGCAAAACGCAGGGGATTGTATTATAATAAATGGTAATGATTCACTTAAGAAACTTTAGATATAGAGAAAATGTCATTTGGGAAGTAACACAAAAATATCACTGGGACTTTATGGATTAAAGGCAAAATATGTAACACTAACCCAAAACAGAAAAGGCACAGACTTCAGTAATAATCCCTCTGTTCACTTCTGACCCTCCATAGGTTTGGTGTATTTCCTTCCAGATGGTACATTCTGTCATTATTTTCTACTTTTGTCTTGTTGTGCTGTGCTTGAGACATTTCTGGGCATTGACCTTCAGACACTGAGTTTGTACTTCCAGCTAAAAGCAGAGTTACACATTGTACGTGACCAGAACAATATAACAACACAGCATCTTCAGTTCATCCTGTTCTCTTGCATTACTGCACTAATTTCTGAAATGAATAGAAATGTAGCTATAAAGACCCAAATATCCACTGGAGACCAAAAGCATCTACTGATCTAAAATGTTTAATACTTTAGACCCACTAATGCTATCAATACATTGAAATTATTCAGGGAAAATACAGTTTGTCATCATCGCATGGCCATCAAATATGACCCATGTGGATGTTCAGAGGCTCTGTAGTTACCGTGGAAACACTGTCATGTTCTACAACATTGATTCTCCATTAAAACCCATGGAGTTGGATCAATGTCAGTGGATGTTTTTACATTCAGTAATTGATATTATTGCTGAAATACCTACTGTTTCTTCAGTTTTGCTAGTTTTGATATAATGTGTCTTGAATTTACTCTGACTTTTCACAAACAATTATATGATTTGTAAATTAAATATAGCAAAATAGATTATTTTCATTGGAAATTCAAAAATAGAAAGGATAATATTTTAATAGATGGTGATAAATCAGTTTTTTACAGAGAAAAAAAAAGGTTAAACAGATAGAAAAAATCATTTGGGAAGTATCACAAAAGTAGCACTGGGTTTTTATGGGTTAATGTAAGTTTTTATTTTTTTTTCTTCTGATTATGGAGGTTATTATTTGACCATAACCTCTGTGAAATAATCAATCTTCTTTTATTATTTATGTTACAAGAGTATTTACTTTTATTTGTTTGATGAAATACGCACCCACAACAAGCTAATGTCACTGTGGGCTCAGAAGGCTGTTTATTATTACACATTCCTACTTGAGATAAACCAAGCAATTAACTGCCATAACAATAATGAGGTTAATCGCTATTAAAAAGATTGCAGTCCTGAATGGAGCATCCGTTTTCTGAGAATCAAACGCGACATCCCTTAATAACTGCCAAACACAGCGAGGCAAAACACAGCTAATAGAATATCCCTTTGCTTGCAGGTGAGTAGTGTTTAACCTTGTAATAATCTGTGAATTGATTGCTACCGGCTGAACAAAGTGTCTTGGCATTCAAAGCCAAGTCATACAGAGACTTGGCACTGATGCACAGGTACACATGTGTTGGCATCAAACTATAGCCTGGGGTCCAATGTTCCCCACTGGTGGCTTTGACAAGGTCTCAGGTTGCATGGTGACAGGAGAGCTGCTATGTGAAAGTAGAAGCATTGCATGTGGCGAGCGTGGGAGGTGAGAGAAGAGGGAGGCATGGAAAAAGACAACAAGGACGAGGGAAGGGGAGGGGCTGAGAAACCTAGAGAAACGGGTAGACCTGTCGCAGAGAGCGCATCACAACAGCAATTACAAACAGGACATAGAAAGGGAGCGCTGACGGAAGAGTCGGTCCAGTGCTACTAGGAGAAATCTGTGTCTGCGTCTGCTGTTGGAACCATCTGCCCTCATCCAGGTCATTGGGCCAGCGCAAACTCATTTATACTGCACACAAACCTATCATTACCGCTAGTTACACAACAGTTCATTTCATATACCTGATTAAGCACCTGAGTTGACAGGCAAACACATAGTTAAATCCCACTCAAATACCGCCAGTGATGGACAGAGTCACACACAGTTCAACTTATCTCATACTATTGACAGATCCAATTAGAGATCTGTCTTTGTCTGGTCCCAGCTTCTTCTTATTGACTGGACCGGCTAATAATATAGCTCCTGTGTGGTATCACGTATTGAAAGAGATCCTGGCATTGTCAGCTGTGTTATTGAAATGGAGTGCATCTTCTTTCCCGCAGAATAGGATGTTGCTATGGGGATTTTTTGTTGTTGTCAAAAAACATAATGATGTTGTTTAGATGTGGCCATGTGTTTCAAAAGGGCTTTTTCCTCTTTTCTTTCCTGCCACAGAAGAATGAAAGGAAATGTTCTCATTGGGAAACACATGGTCCTAGAGCTAGTTTAGTGAGCTAGTTAAAAACGATTTGTATTCCAAGGTGAAAGGCACAAAGGAGTCTTTGTTGATATCGACATGTTATTAAATGGCACGCACATAATTTAGAATTGCAACATATGTGGGAAGCAACCTGTATTAAGTAATTAAGTAAGAGTCAGTCATAAAATTCATTCATAAAAAGTGATATTGCTTTGGATCAAGACTGAATTGAGCAGAAATGCTTGAAATCCAACTCTTCTTTATTCTATTCTTTCATGCAGCCTTGCAGAGCTGCAACACACACAAACATCCAGGTACAAATCAAATACAAAATCAAACTTTCCTTAAGCTACTAGGAAAATCAGGAAACCAGCAATAATTCTTTTCTTTTTTTTTTTTTTAAAGAAAAGTTTGCAAAATTGTCCATGATGGGCACTCCCTTTCACACAGTCACACACATATAAACAACTTTGATCCCCAGACAGTCCTATTGAAGTCTTTAATCAAGACTAATGTGGAATGTCCTATACTGCTACCATTAATCATTCGAAGCTGGCCAACTGTGCCGTTGATCAATGCTATACATCAAAGTAGTAGCTGCTGGCACAAGTCTGCATGTCTGTCTGGCACTGTTTGCACTGTATAACATGTCAAACCTTAAATATTGTATATGACACTACTATTCCCAGTGGTCCAAGAAAAAGAAAAACATGAAGGGCTAATGGGAAAACATTTTTCCGTTTCCAGCCACAGTGAGTTTCCGATTTCAGGAAAAAAAGAGGGTAATGGTACGTAAGACTGGTACGATCGGACTCAGGGAGACAGGCCAGACTGAGCTAAGTGTGCTGCTTCATTACATAGCTGACAGAATCAGATCTAACAATGAACGCAAAGGGACTAAGTCTTAACTCTGAGAGCGCCTTTTGTTGCACAGACATTCACACAAGACATTTTAAACAGAACACTTCCAGGCTTATCTTGCAACTGTGACACACTTATGGAGATATTTGATAAAAGCGATTCTCTGTTAAACAGATCTAGTGGTATCAGACCCACTAGTATATTTTTCAGGCAGTTTGATCTTCACAAAGACAAAAAAAAAAAAAAAAAAAAAAAAAATACTTGGCCTCCCCCACCCAATTGTTCAGACAGATGAGGAAATCAGATTTAGCAAAAGCTGGGATTTTTGTGGAATAGACACAAAATGTACTCTAGATATCCAACGAAAAGGCTCAGACACACAATACACAATAAATCACACACTCACACACATTTAACCCTTAACAGTTTTGATGTGAGCATTTTACTCATTATTTGGACTATTTTAAAGTGACCTTTTCTGTATGTGCAATCACGCCAAATAGTCAAACAGGAATTTATTTGTGTCAAACAAAGATTCTTAAATGTTGAATACTCATGCTGATTTTTAGGGTTTTTTTTGTAGATGTGTACCTGTCACGCTGCAGCCAAATTGTCTTGGGTAAGAGCCAAGTGGCAAACAAACAGAGGTTTATTAATTGGATGTGGTAGCTTGTTTATGTTGGTGAGGACTGAGATCATTTCACACTGGGCTTGGAACAGGTGGGCTCTGCAGCGATGCCAAATCAACAAACTGCATGTGCTCAGCAGATTCAAGCAAAATAGGATGAGACTTAAGAGCAAACCTGCTGTAACTCAGCATAAACATCCACTTTGAGTTTGTTGCACTCAAATATATAAATATACAAAACATTTCAAGGCGCATTGGTTCGGTTTCCCTCTGAATTTCCATATTAACAGTTAATGTTTTAAACATTTCCATCATTAATTTAACATTGCATAAAAAATCTACACTATATAATGAAAAAGTTGATATATTCCAATGATTCTCAGGATTGGATAAGTCTTCACTTCTGCCTCCTGAACTGATGGTTATTTCTGTATCAGTACTAATCATGATGTTTTTTCATGAATTGGTGTTTGTAAAAGCTGACCCACACATTATGTTCCATAATATGACAGACCCACTTCAAGTGTTTCAGAATTAAAAGTTCAACAAACAAATCACAGCTATGATGCACTGCATTAAGTAATAATGATGCAATATGTAATAATGTAATAATTTTCCACCTCATTATGTAATAATGCCACATTTTGCAATACAATTCTTGAACGCAAAAACGTTGCCACTTTTTGTCAGTAATAATTAATGCGGCTTTTGTCTCTAGTTTGCAAACACATTCTCCATTATAGTTAATACTTTTTCTTATTTATTTTTACAGTTTTTAGGTTTGATCAATGCAACATCCCACTAGTTTTTTTTTTTAATTAATTCTAATTAAGCTGGAATGCTTTATGTTGTTCTGCTGGGATGATGGTTTTTCCAATTAAGGCATTGATTTCAGTAGTTTTTCAATGGTTTATTACATAATGCATCAAATTACAATTACAAGTTACAATTTCTTTAAAAAAAAAAAGTGTTACAACCACATTTTGTAATAACTGTTGCAATGTGCAATAAGTTCTTACAAAATGGAGCAAAGTTTATTACAAAATGCATTCAAGAATTGTATTACAAAATGAGGCGTTCTTATATAATGCTGTGCTAAAAACTATAACAGTACAACAGTGAAGGAATCCACACTGACAGCACTGGTCAGTGATTTCATTTAAGAGGGCAGCTTTGGATAAAGATAAACACATAAATACATCTGTCAGAACAGGGAAAGGCAGCAGCTTAGTATTGGCAGGTGGCAGACTTGAATTACGGTGGCTCTATATCATGACATTTTCTTTTCATGCATCATCATCGTCATCTTGCCCAGACAGCCCCGACCAAACAGACACACGTAGAGGTCAAAGACCACCTGTTCTGATTTGGCTGAACTGCTGAAGCGATATCAGAGGACACATCTGGTCTGACAGGGAACAGGCCGGATGGGAACGGCAGCATGTTACCAGGCCCCAGGCTGGTGACGGATGATTCACAGCTGATGCCGGGGTCACTAGAGGTCACACTGAGAATGTGGGCGGGAGAGGTCAACTGGTCCAGTGTTTTTTTTCCACAGAACACTGATTTTCTAAACTTATTGTTATTGACTGTGACAATGCAGACATTTATGGATGAGGTAAAATAAAATAGAAGGAGTCAGACTTGCAAATGCTGGTGATAGGTCTGGCACCATAAATGATCATTCCTGAATGAGGATATAACCTTTCTGGTTCGGGTTGGTTGGTTTGAATTTCTTTTAATTAATCACATGTTTCATTCAATAATCGCAAAAGAAAAAGTATCACATAAAAAGATGCTTCTTTGCCAAAGAAGGTGTAACACACAAATGCTGTTTACATGTGAATGAGAGGCTTACATGCATAGAAAAATATGTGTGTTAAATGTCCATGTTCCAAAGAAAATAACGTTTGTCGACTCGGCTCCATCTGTTCCAACCTGATAGTTTAT
>JAPSES010055860.1:0-11577 GCA_029822895.1 Maxillicosta whitleyi | reverse complement strand
TACTAATGGCTGTGTGTACAAGACATGGTAATAACAATACATTATAATAACAATACATTAAAATTAACATTTTTACACATCATACTACGCACTATCATTCTTAAAAGACCAACACTGTCCAAGATGAACAAATCACATATGGCTGTATGCTTACCATAGTAGTTGGGATGTCTTCCTCCTCTGCTCCAGCATCCACCAACAGAGGAGGGTCCATGCATGGCCTCGCACCCAACACCTCATGCATGTCCTCGTAGTACTGCCAATTTGTGGCAGTGACCTCGCCCGCGTCAGTCCCTCCCCCAGAGTTGCCAGTTTTCAGCTCCTGTAGTAAGCAAAACATCAAAATTTCATTGTTGATACAATGCACACTGAATGATCTCAGACCATGATTTTCATCTACTTATAGCAGGGTTTCACCTAGCTCCTCCTAATTAAGGCAGCCTTTCACTTGAAAGACAGCCTTTTCAAGTCAGTAGGGCTGCATGTGTCTGACACTGGCCACCTTGACTAGCAAATTTTCTGTGGGAAACACCGTGTAGGACAGGGTGTCAAACTCAAAATGACAGAGGGCCAAAATCAAATGTTGGAATGAAGTCGAGGGCCAAATTCATTATGCATGCAAACATGCATGTGTTGTGCATACACAAATGTATTGTCAAAGCTAAGCCAATAACACAAATACTCATTCCCATCATATATTTATTATTGTATGTGCTGTTACACAAGTCTGGGCCTATTGTACTTACAATTCTTGTGCACAAAATGTTGTTTCAAGTCATATTTTTATATCAATGCTATATCATATTTTCTATATGAGTACGTATGTGAAATGTTCTCTGGTGTAGGACATTGCTTACTGGTTACCTTGTACTTTTTCTTTAAATTCTCCCATTTCTTGGAGACCTACTGGGAGGACACCTTCCCCTCTAGCTCCAACTCGCTGATCAGTGCCCTGTGTTGTAAATGGAGAAATAACGTATGAGGAGGGCATAAAAACTACAATGCAGCTCCACCTCATTGATCAGCGTCCTGTGTATGAGGAGGGCAGTAAACACTTTAAAAACATAAATAATGAAACAAACAAACCATTACGAGCAACCTAGAACTCAAAAATTACTCACTGCCATTGTTGTTTCACTGATGCTTTTGACTTAAGAAACCGTGGCTCATTGTTGGCACGGAACATTATCAGCCTCCTTGTTTGGGCTTGAGTCCCTGTGAAACACACGGTCATACTTGTGATAATAGTAACTGAAATGAGCGAAATGTAATGTATTTACACAAAGTTTGATTGATTAGCACCACGCAGTGTAACATCAACTGGTGGCATGACATGATATATGTGGCATGGTGTATGACTATTTTCATACCATTTCCAGGACTGTAAAGGAGGATAACCCTAAGCCCCATATGCTACTTGCTGGTGTCTCTTTATTCCGATCATTTTGTTTTTTGTTTATTTGTTACCCTAGCCACTTACCTGGCCACTTAGCTATCTTACGTGTTTTGCTAGCGGAGTTTGGTTAAGCTAGTTAGCTAGCCAGGTCATACTGAATATAATGAACCAAACCATATCCACGTAGTTTGTAAGCGAAATGACGCACACAACACTTAAAACAGTTTATTCGTGGACAAAACAACTATGTTTCTTGTAAATACTTTGGTTGCAGTTTTTTTTCACCCTTTCGTGCATTGTTAGCTTGCTGCTACACGCTAATCTAGCGATTTTCCACCTACGTTTTATGGAGAATCTCACCACTACACATTGTGACAATGTCAAACTTTATACAACACTTCAATGTCAAACTTTATACAACACTTTATCAACAGTTATAAATAGTTATTTGCGAAAAAACAATACTCACACTTGTGTCCGTTGGGAGATGTCGCCGCCATTTTTAAAATCCAGTTACGTCGTTGTGGACAATGCCGCATTGTGTTATGGGAAATGTTTCGTAGCCCTCCATTCGGAGTCAGCCCACCTCAACCACTAACTTTGGAGGGGTTCTAAGCCAATCCCCTACCCCTACGCCTTCGTGTTAAGGCATAGGGGTAGGTGGATAGCCCTACCCCTTCACGGGAACGCGCAAAAGGGAGGGGTAGGGGTAAGGGGTAGGGCCAAGGGGTGAATTGGGATTGGGCATTGGACTCCTGGCGGGTTGTGTCATTTAACTTACATGCACCGCAACTGTTTTAACAGAGCTCAACAATGAGGGCAGAGGAGTTTGTCCAGGACAACAGGAATGGTGGCACCAGGCAGGGAGACAGTGTATGACAGCATGAAAGAAGTAGACATTCCTGGTTATGGAATCACTGATAATTAAAGTGTCTGGGGGGGAAGGGGGACATGAAGATGCGGATGGAAGTAGATGTTCAATTCCCTCAGCCACTGCTGGTTCCAGACCGCTCTGCATGGAAAAACAGATGTGCACACATGAGGAGTCTCTAATGTTCCCTTGGATGCCTCAAGATAGCCTCCTTCAACATCCTGTGGCAGTCCTTGCCTGTGAAGGATCAGTGAGCTACCACTGGCTGCAGGACTGATGATGGTCCTGGTCGGGGAGCGTGGGCGAGGTGCCACAGCCAAGGGTGGGGGTTAGGGACCCACCGAAGTAGGCAGAGTAGTAGTAGTAGGTGGAGGAGACACAGGTGAAAGTAGAGAAGACTCTGCAGCAGCAGGTGGAGAAAGTCGGGATGAAGGAATACTGACAGCTGAAGGTGGTGAAGAAGCGGGAGCACTGGGAGGAACTGCTGTCATGATGAGTCTGAGCTGAATGAAGTCAGAGCTAGAGGGGCCTCGTCAGAATGGACTGGATCATCTCAGTTTGGTGAGGAGCTGTGAAACGGGTCCTTCGGTCTGGCTTTGGTACAAACCCAGGGATCTACTGGGGACATTGGAGTGGCCAGTGGTAGCATTGTAATGGCAAGGTCCCAGGCAGCAGTGGTGCTCTTATGTCTGGTTCAGTCCCAGGGGACGGATTTTCCTCTGCCATCCTCCTGCAGGCCAGAAAGACCCCAGAATTCATCAAGGACAACCAAGGGAGAGGAGTTGCAGAGTCTGACACCATCTGGGTCACCAAGGAGGACAGTTGGGCTGTTGAAGCAGCCAGAATGAATGCCCGCACCATGGGACCCGCTACCAATTATGGGTCCTATGAAGGCATACACCTACATAAATTCACTATGTTGTCAATTTGGGGATATTATGTAGGTGGGGGTGCAATATATTAACACCGTCACTTACGCCATTGTAAAAACAAAAACAAAACATAACATTGATTAACAGTCGTCTACCAACGTCTATGCCTCTAATACAGCAGAACTTATTTTCACAACTTCAGCTCTGTATCCACTGGGTCCAGTCCGCTGCTCTACGGACCCCCCCACAAACACTGTACTTAATGAATTTGTCATATTTACCCTCCTTATCAACACCCCAGGCCCGCACATATGAAATCTGCTTTGATTGAGCAGAAGAGAAAACTTTCTAGTCATTTCATCCCTTTTCTGGAGCTCAGACTTCAATCAATGAATATTGTCCTTCATCTGTGAGTAGGCCAGTTTGCAGTTTACTTTATCAGTGTGCACTGTCATGCTGCCGACTGCTGTGCACTAGTCAACAACTTTTTTCAAAAGTGAAACCGGTAGCCTAGCTGTCATTTTGCAGCAGCATGCAGAGTTACAAAGAGAGAGAAAGTAGGGCCAAGTGATTACGATGGGTGCAGAGGTTTCACGCCCAGTCAGTCTGGAAGTTGCTGACTGCTGTGGGAATGAGAGGATTGGGGAGGAAAAAGACGGTGCGAAGACTGGGGGAGGCAGCAGCAAGAGCCTCCTGTTGGATTTGGAACAGGAGGAAGGAGATGAAGGAGCTGGCAGCCAGGGTGGAGTGAGAAGTGGATGGCCACCACTGCTGACCCACCAACAGAAGAGTGTTATGGGTGAGGGTTGAAACACTTGATGATTGTTGGTAACCATCTGATGACACAAACCCCTGGCTAAAAGCTCCAGCCACCACAAGATGGCTGAAGAAGAAGCATCCTTGGATGTATGCTATCACTTTCAACAAATACATTTTTCATCAATCATTTTTTTTTCTTTAGGATATAATTCGGGTATATTTTCATTATCTCATACTGAGAATAAATAAGTTTTAAAAATGTTCGTTTTGTTTTTCCCAAGTAACGAGATACTGTTTTCCAGGAAAAAATAAATAAATTTGACTGTTTTTCTGAATTAATGAGATACTGTTTTCTGGAAAAAAAACAAAACAGCTTTCTTTGTCTGCATCAGTGGGACTGTGGTGCCTCTATCTAAGCAGTGAACATTAAAAAATGAACCACCTCAACACACACATCAACTTTTGTTCCTGTCTGCTCAATCCATTAATGAAGCCTGAAGCCATGGGAACTGGACTCTGTCTCGGGTGTCATCGACTGCAGGGCTATTATAATATATTTGACTGAAAAAGTAACTTTTTCTGCCATTTCCTCTATTTTACTGTTTTACTATAGTAAAAGTGAATTAAATACACAGACAATACATTGGACTCTTTTGGTGAATGCATCATTAACTCTATCAGTGGATTCCAGGATGAAGACCTTCTCAAGCATCTGTCTAACATTTCTCAAGAGACTTCAGGACACACTCAGTTGTATAAATCCCTTTTCCAAGGCTATCAGTGTGATGATTCAGCCTGTAAAACACCATGCAAAGCAGAGAGCTTCCAGAGTAAACCCTACATGAGTCCTATCACACAGCGAGCAAAGCAGAAGGTTGCCAGAGCAAACCTTACACTGATGATGCTAAGAGATACATAGTGCTTGCCAATGATCAAAATGATGTTGACAGCAATGATCAATCAGAAATGGTTTCTGAACATTCCTAAGCAGATGTCATGTCACTGCATATGCCAGGGCTTCTTGTTTTGCTCATTATCTCCAGAATGTACCCTGCCATGAGGATGTTCTATGTGGGCCTCCATACTACTGCTCATACTGTAGAGATTATAGGGGTGTAGAAGAGTCAACACCAGACATTTTCCATACTGCAGGGACTCTCGGCACACTTGCAGACTTTGTCTACACCGCAGGGGGTCTTGACATGCTCATGACAATGCTTAACTCACCTTAGTCCAAGCCATTTTGTCTACAATACAGCTACTCTCAACACACCTAACTCAATTGACGCACCTAACCTAGTCTCAATTGATGGAGAGTCCTGATGTCCTAGACACAGTGAAGGCGTGCATTGCTACCACTGAGTGGGAATGTCAAAGCAGATAAAAAAAAAAAAAAGACTGTTACAGCTGTCAAACTGATCACCTGAGTCAACGCCAACACAATTGTCTCTGACCATTAACTGTTCAAAGATGACGTAAAAAATAATCAGGTTCAGGAGGACAAAGTGTTGACGTGAGAATTTCTTCCAGGTCTCAAGTATACACTGGAGGTAAGAGGCTTGGCCATACTAGAGCCTAGACTGGAAGGAGCAGCAGAAGCCTTTCTTCATCATCTGAAGACTGAAGAAAATATCTTGCAGAAAGTTGACAAGATTGCAGGAGGATAAAAAGCCAGAGATAAGGACAAGGTCGATTTGCTAGAGCATTTCCTTGGCTTCTGGAATCCTTAATCCCATGGAATGAGAAATTATTATTTAAACCACCTTCTAAACCACTAGATGCTTCTCTTTTAAAGCATGGCAATTGCTAAGTGAGTCAATGATGTTTCAGTATATCAGACACGTGCTAATGCTGATACAGAATTCTTAGCTCATTTTGAAAGAGCAATGTGTATTGTGAGACATATGAGTCCTTTAGAGCATTGGAAGAATTCAATAACTATCATTGTAAAGTCAAAGACTGATGATTATGAAGAAACAATATATGTAATTATCAAACATATTTATATCAATAGTTTCAACTCTGCTGTTTTGTATGTCATGTATACCTTTGTAGTGGATATAGCTGCATGTAAACTGAAGAATGGAGATAGGGTTGATCAACTGCTGAGTATAATGCATGTTTCAATTGTTGAGAAAATTTGTCTTTTAGGTTTAAAATATGTATTGTAATCAATAAACTGTATTGTAATCAATAAACTCAAAACATTGTACCTTGATCTCATCTGTTAACTACCAGACATATCTGTGTATGTATGTATGTATAACATTAAATACTTTGCTAAAGAAAGTGATCTGAAAACCTCGGTACTCGAACATTTTAATCAGTAGTGTGTCGTTCACGAACGAGCCGTTGTTTTTGAACGAGTATTCGAAGTGAATGACTAGAACTAGTTCGCACGGCCTCTCGTTCTTGGTCGTTCTGTCTCTGCTCGCTGGCAGCAGGTCGGTTGCTGAATCTCGGTTGTTGGCAAATCAGCAGGATCTGTTCAGTAGCAGAAGGGCGGACGTCCAACTTGCATTTTGATCTGTGCAGAGCAGCACCACTTTACTTCTTTAAGGGTTACCTGAGCCCTATTATCAGAGCGTTGATACATGCCTGGTCTTTAGTTTATAATTTAGAGCCCTCAGCAACACATTTCAGTTCACAGCGAACAAGCTCAGCCTGCCTCAGTCAGTTCACAAATGAACAAACGAACAGCCAGCAGCCAGCCTGCCGCTGGGCTGGGCGCGTAGCAACGGTTTCCATGACTGTGATAAACAATGAAGAACGTGGCTCTGGAGATCGCTGCATACTGTGTTTTTTTTTTTTTTTAATGCAATTTGTAATAAAGTGGTTTGTTCTTTACAATGAGTGTTGATGTTGAATATGAGCATGGGTGTTACTTAATGGGTTTGAACAACTGCATGAAACAGTCTGCATCTATCATATTTGGCTTTACTTTATTTCCCATGTACTGGGAGATACCATTATCAGAAAGTTCGCACCACTATGGGGTCGGGGGACATGAATGTCTACTACAATTTCATAATAATACTTTAAAAAAGAGAGAATAAAATACAGCAGGCTTCTACTACTTATTTATTCAGAACTAGCATTTGTATTCATTTTTTCCAGCACCACCTCTCACCACATCATCAAAATGAACGAGTGAACAAACTAAATGAACAAATTTCTTTGCTGAACTGGCCTACATGAACGAACTGGTGGAAATGAATCACCATGTCCCATCACTAGCTTTAATCAAACCTTGAAGTCAAAAAATGCAGCAGTTTTTCACTGCTAAAAACACTCAAAGGTATATAGATGCAATTCAAGATTTGCTTAATAGCTACAACAGTAGTTATCATAGTAGTATAAAAAATGAAACCTTTCAAGGTAATCCCTAGCTCCTCATAAGTGTTTGAAATCTTATACAGGACACTAGCTCTGACTAATAAACACCCTGTATTTAAATTTTGTACGAATTTCGAAATACCATGGTGTATTTGATAAAATGTACGAACAATCATTCACTAATGAATATTTTATAGTGAACAAATGTATCCCCAGAGGACCCTCCCCCCCACCCCACCCTAAGGGGTGAAATTCTGAAAGGAACATTCTATGAAACAGAACTGCAGAAAGTGAGAATCGCGTCAGACACTCTTTTAAATTTTAGAAAAGAAAATTAAAAATGGTCAAAAGATGGTCAGTCCACTGGCAAGGATGGTTCCATCAGTTTGACTCTTGGCTACCTGCTAAAGTGGTCATAGAGCTCAGTAAGAGTAAAAAGAAGACAGAATGGAAAAGAGAATAATGGACGAGCAACAGTCTTTATTTGACATTACCGTGAAATACTTGTTGTGACAGTTTCCCGGACAATGACAGCTCAAATTAAACATTAATATTGTCCCACCCTATAGAATGATAAGAACCATATGAGGTGGCATTAGCTGAGATAATGTACTGCCATACATGGAACTATATTGCTGCTGAAACACTGAGCCATGCTATGATGATAGCAGGACTAGCAAACAGGGGGGTATGACCCTGCTAAGCTCAACAGAGTGTAGTATTTATGGACATTACATCACATTACATTTAGCAGACACTTTTATCCTAAGTGACTTACAATAGAGGACATAAACATAGCATATAGCACTTGGAGATACAAGGTGTACAGGAATTATACAGAACAATAGGTGCGACTGCTGACTGAGGTTAGTATTTTTTTTTTCTTTCTTCTTCTTAGGTAAGGTAGCGTAGACAGACACATACACACACGCCACACACATACCATAGAGTCTACCCCAGATCTGGGCAGCTCAGACATCAGTGCAGTACATAGTCTTTAAAGAGGAGAGTCTTTACGTGCTTCGTGAAGGCTGAGAGAGATGAGGCTAGTCTTGTAGTTTCAGGAAGTATGTTCCACCACTGAGGGACTATTACAGAGAACAGTTTGGCCTGGGATCGCTTAGAGTGAACTGGGGTTACGGCCAGTTGATTTTTATTGGAGTAACACAGCTCTCTGGCAGGAACATATGGCCTTAGTATTTCCTTTAGATAACCTGAGGCTGTTCCCAAGATGGTTTTGTAGTTAAGGGTCATGAACTTGTGCTTGAGCCGGGCAGCCACTGGTAGCCAGTGCAACTGGATAAACGGAGGAGTAACATGGGCCCTTATGGGTTGAGTGAAAACTGCACTTTGAAGTAAGCACTCTCCAACCGTATCCCATGCTAACACACTACAACGAGGCTAACAAGCTACAGGAGCACCCGGACTACATGAGGCCCCACTGGGAACGTGGCAAGTGTTTTTAAGCTCTGTTTAAGCTCTGTTTCACACACCAGCACCTTAGGGAAGTCTCTGAATGGGATGGGAATGAATGAAAATGAGTCAGTGAATTTCAGATGGAAGTCATTATTGTTTATCATCAAAGTTTTGCTCCCTTGCACAGTCACCACTGGTGAGATCAACCTGACTAACTGTAAGGATGGAAAAATGATCTTATGTTATGCTGTAAATGAGTTGGAAAATGTCCTTCAGCTGAATAAACCCAGTTAAATCTAGCATAAGACATTGAGTTTTGACACTGACATTGAGTTCACCATGCAACCTATCACTTTTGCATCACGAACAGACACAGAGGAAAGCAAGTGAGCGAAATTTTTATTCTATATCAAATAGATGAAGCTTGGCTCACTGTGTTCTGGGATCTGTGAAATGAAACCTGAGATGTGATAGGCAAGAAAATTTGGCCTTATTGGAATTTGAATGTGATTAACTATTTTGAAAATTAATTTGGATATTAGAAGGTGGTGGAGGAATAAAAACAATTGATTGTGGAATTATGCACAATGCCTCTTGTCGGCCGACAGATGTTGCATTTAAGAGGATGGCCTGAATGGTGTGAAGTTATTGTAATGTCTGTGGGTTTGTCTAATGTCTCTGTCTCCTTTCACCTACTCTCTCTTTCTTTGTCACCTTTCACCCACTCTTTCTCTGTCACCTGGCTCTTGATGAGCGGCAGCTGCTGCTCATCAAGCTCATTAAGCCTCTCTTTATTTAAAGCCCTCAGTCATACTACTTCAGTGTCAGATTATTCCTGCCATGCTTGTCTCTCAAGTGATTTCTCTAGTTTGTTCCCTTTTGTATGACCCTGTTTCTGTATCTTGGATTCTGCCGCCTGCCCTAGTGACCTATGTTCTTCATTCCTGGTTTTGGATCTCCATGCTGATTTGACCTCCGCCTGTCAGACGACTCCTGTGTGCCTGTCCCTGGTAAACAACCTGCCTTCTGCCTCTGACTTTGATTCTCGCCTGGCCCTTACTGGATCCTTCGGTACTGCTGTTGGATTCCTCCATCCCTGGACATTACACACGGGATGTGTGTTCACATAGACTGTGTTTCAACACATTGGTTCCAGAACTATTTACTGTGTAACAGTAATAAAGACCAGTGTTGTGCATGAACGCGTGCATTGAACACGCACATTTTCTCGTGAACTTTGAACTGAATGCAACACATTTTGTAATTAAGAACGTGAATTAGTTCACATTATGCGTCATGAACGTCAGACATCACTATAAATGAATGGCGGAATTTGTTTTCCCATTATAACTCAAGTGACATCTGTTTTTTCTTTTGACACCCCACCAGACAAAAAGGCTTTGACACTGTGCACAATGCATTGTGGGCAACGTAGTGTCAGGCCGAGAACAGTTGAATAAAATATTGACTTTTGCACTACGTTACCCATGACTCATTGCAGCAGGGCGGGGATACCATAGCAACATGCAGTAGCAGACAACGCAATTCACCGGTGGAGAGAGTAGAGTTGAGAACAGAGTGAGTGCGTTGTAATTTAAAATGGCAAGTGGAAGTGATGAGACGGAGCCCAGACACAGACTTATGAACATTTAAGTCCATTTTATACAATATCACACAAAGACCCCGAGGGCAAAAACCTTACCTTTCTGTGTAAGATATGTCCACCCGCGCAGAAAGAACAGGTGAGGACATCAACGCCCTTCTCAAATTTGAAAAGACACATGGAATTGAAGCATCCAGTTTTTGTGCCTTTGAGAATTTTGCCTTCTGCGTGAACTCATTACACGCGCGCACGCACTCACAGCCCCCCCCCCCCCCCTCTCTCTCTCTCGGTGCATGCTGGGAGTGAGTGGTGCGTATGAGCGAGCTGCTTGAGCGGGAGCAGATGAACAACACAAGTGAAACTGAGGAGGTGCAGGAGGGTGAGATAGGTGAGGATGGAGAGGCTGAAATGGAGGAAGAGGAAATACTAAGGCCAGAACAGGGGGAAAAAAGGAGGAGGAAAACGAAAACTACAGACAGTAGTGAGGCAAAGAGCAGCAGGGTGGAAGGTAGTCAGAGGATGGAGGGACAGGCAGAAGACAATGAAACTAAAGAGTGTGAATCTGATTGCAGTGTTAACACAGAATACAACATTAGTAATATACACTGCAGAAAATGTTAAAACAGACAAAAAATGCTAGGAATATAAATATAGAAGATTTTTTTTCCTGATTTGAATTTATTTTACACCTCGGCCAGACTCCACATGAACCAAAAAGAGGAGTCTGGCCTCACCAACCAAGAAATATTCCGTCTACGAGGAAAGCTCCAATGTGTCTTTTAATTCATTTAATTGTTTTTAAGCTCTCACTTTTTATGAATAGTTTTAGAGTGGGGAGTTTAAATGTAAACGGTGCCAGAGAGCCAAAAAAGAGGGCATCTATTTAAGAGATTTGCAAAGTTAAGCATGTAGACGTCCTTTTTTTTTTTTTTTTACAAGAAACACATAGCGACAGCAACATTGAAATAGACTGGAGGAGAGAGTGGGAGGGGGAGGCCATCACACCTCCCTCAGTGGAGGAGTGGGCTTCCTCCTCTCCAAATCTTTCAGGCCAGTCTCACTGGAGGTCAAGCATTTTATCAAAGGGAGGTTACTTTTACTCAAGGCAAAGTTTGACCTTTTTTTTTTTACTGCTGTTTTTATCAATGTTTATGCTCCAACAACCGGTGCAGAGAGAAAACTGTTTTTACAAAAAGTGAATGATGTTTTAAATGGCTGTAACTCAGAGGATTTTTTTTTTTATTCTAGGGAGGGGATTTTAATTGTACAGAGAACGCAGTTTTAGACAGAAATCATGCAGAGCCACATCCAGCTTCCCAAAACG
>JAPSES010055801.1:0-11579 GCA_029822895.1 Maxillicosta whitleyi | reverse complement strand
ATAACAAATGTCCACCAGATGGCGACTCATGTTTTCTCATATAGTCCATGGACTTTTCTATAGATGTATCTTCAATATTTATTGAGCTAGATCCTGAAGAAAACCACCATTACAAAACTTTTGCCATGACGCCATCTTTGTATTTGCTGAATCTGTATCCTGATGAAGATTTTGATAATGCCACGCAGTCTCTGTTATTAGTTATTGTGTCGTCCGTTGTATATTTAATGTTTTTAGTTTTTTTTGTATGACATGATCCCTTCTGCCCTATGGGTTACTAAAATAAAACTTAAAAAAAAAAAAACACCATTACGGAAATGTCGATTTGTTCATTTCTTTGTTAGCAGCATATAATTCACATTTCTTCAGGTATGTTTCCAGTGTCAAGAATCTAATAAAATATATAAAAACAACAACAAATGTGGCAGTAATATTGCGGGGTGTCAGTCACAATATGTGGGGGAACTGTGCTTGGTTTGCGCTCTCTGAGTGCTTTTTTAGTTTAATAAGGAAAATACTTGATTTTTGTTGAAAAATACAAAATACAGAAGATAATGTCATAATAAATGGTGATGAATGACTTAGGAGAGGTTAAATCGAGACAAAAAATATAGTTGGGAACTGCCATAAACATAGCACTGGGTCTTTATGGGTTAATTACTGAATTAATCAGTACTTTTTCAGGCCATTAAAAGTGCAAAAAATATATTAAAGTTGTAAATGATATACTTGTATGTTTAGTTTATTACTTTGTTTTTATGCTTTTCTTCAGTCCATCACAGACAATCATGTTGGAAATAAAGAGAAGTTGGGAGCTAGTTATACAGAACTGAAACAGGGGAGTACAGGGGTTTAGACTGTGACACAGTGGAAACTTATGTGGAAGAATGACTGTGGGCGAAGGTGAGTGTAATAAAGGAAACAGGAATTGCAGGGGATTTCCTTACAGGTAAGATCAAACTCCATCATTCAGTCACTGTAGGGACATAAACTGAAACTGACACTATCACTTGACACTCATGTCAAGCTCAACATTATAACACTTTACCTCATGAGAACACTGTAAAAATGATAAATTCACTCTGTTCTGATTCTGCAGCACACGCTGTCACGCTGTGATTTCCACTACGAAGTCTATTATATGTTTAGACTACACAACAGAACATTTACAGTATAATGACTTGTATGAAAGAATAAGGGGCACTTAAGAATGACAGATGCCTACTGCCCTGCATATTACATTATTGCAAAGTGCTTCTGCTTCCTGTTCAGGGCAACTTCTCATTTGGTCATATGAAAGCAATGACATGTGATTCCTTGATATTTGAGCTTGCATGGCAAGTAATAACAGCGCAATAATGAAGGTAAAACAGAGAGAGGGTAGCAATTCACATTCATGAAAGGATAGCTAATGTAATTTAATTGCCACTGGACGAACTAAAATGCCAATTTAGTCTCCAGGATGCACCAAGAGTTAGTCGACAAGTTCCTAAAGTTCACTCAAGGTGAAATGTGAGCATACATACAGGTGTGGAAATAATCACTTTGACCTTAATGTGGTGAAAAGTTGCTATTTGTCATTCTGTGGCATGTTAATTAAGCCATTGGTTTCTTGTGCTTTACCCAAACATCTGGTGTCCAAAATCATTCACTGTTTAATATTTCTTCATCCACTAATCCTACCAATACATTTACATATTTGGTATGAAATACAGTTTTTCATCTTTTCATGGTCATCAGATATGACCCATTTGGACGTTCAGAGGGTCCCTAGTGAATGTAGAAAAAATGTCATCTTCTACAACATTAATTCACCAGTAAAACCCATGGAGTTGGATTAATGACAGTGGATGGAAACATTGGGTTTATGTTCAATTAATGAGAGATTTTGCTGAAAAAGTTTGTCTTCAGTTTTCTCTACTTCTGGTATAAAAGCCACTTAGTCCTGGGACCCCCCATTATCCTGGATTGTAACCGGCAGCCATTGATCCACATGAACTCTGATCCGGATCTGAGAACCAGTTTTGAATCTGGATCACTCCCAAATTTAAATCAGTTCTATCTGTGTAATCTGTCTGCTCGCTAAATTTAATCAAAATCAGATGAATAGTTTTTGCTTAATCCTGCTAACAAATGAACGAACTAACAAACAAACAAACAAACAAACAAACAAACAAACAAACAAACACACACACAAACAGGGATGATTGCAATATCCTGCTTTTCATGGGATAATAACTGTTTTTTACTGGAGAAAAGCAAAACAAAAAAACAAAAAAAAACACAGAATAATATTGTAATATATGTGATAAATCACTTAAGAAAAGGTAAATATACAGAAAAGCCATAAAAGTGGGTTAATGCAAACACAGCAAAAGCCATATGAAATTAAAAAAAAAATCCAAATGTCCCTATGCCCACTAGAATATACATGAAGAATATTTAATCCTGAAAGATTTTCTGAAGTAGGAGTGTGCTTAATTCATTGCATAACATACAGTTATAAAGAGGACACACCCTGTTTACAGTAGCTTTGTATAATCGCAAACAATTTAAAAAGTATTTGACAAGTGAAGGCTTGAGAAATCATTTCATTGTGATAAATATGTCGTGACCAAAGCCCCCGACGACCTTCTCTGTCAGAAGAACTGAACTAATTCAGGTAACCAACAAACGTAAATATCTCACAGAGTCATTTACAGCTCCTCACACTCTCACATAGTCACAGAAAAGAGAAGAGCAGAAGCTGAAAGTGTTCTACCAGATGAATTTATAACTTCTGTCTAATCTTTCACTTTCCTTTAACTATTACTGTCACTAAATGATATGAAGCCACAGGTATGCATTCTTGTTCATAGGAAAATATGCAACATGTAGAGTAGGTTTAAATGTTTACTCATCGCATTAACAAACCGTCTGCTGGCTTCCGTCACTGATTCTTTTCGTAAACACAAAAATCCTCAGACAGGAACTGGCAAACGATAGACTTGGATAACACACTGTGTCTGATAACAGCACAGCCCATGCTCCTGCCTGGTACGGAGCTAATACTAAATACATTTTTTAACCTCAAACTTACATGAATCTTTTCTTTTCTTTTCTTTTTTTTTTTATTTATCACCACATCCCCTTCTGCTCAGTCCAACTCTGTGACAAACACTGAAAAAAGATGGTAAAAAGACTTCATTATGTAAGTCAGACAGGTTTAAATTTTATTCATTTACTTTTAATATGAAAAGACAAGTAGATAAATGTAAAACTAGGGAAATGAAAGTTTGTTGTGTGTTTTCCTTCACATTTTCAGTATTCTGTTTCAGGAGGCTGACAAAGATTGAGTGTTTTTTTCTCTTGTGGGTAAAAACCATCCATCTCATATCTGTTCCATTACAGTTTGATGGTTTTCCCCACCCTCTGAAATCTCACTTCCTACATACACGTGTGCAAAGCTACAGCCCTCCTCCTGCATGTGTCTTTCCTTTTTTGTTCTTGATCTCATCTCTTCTACACACTCTTTGCTGACATTTCAACTGCAGTTGTCAACGGTGCATCAACTCAACTGCAGCGAAGTATACAGACAGAAAGAAATCTCTTACAGATACAATAAGAGAGCACCATGAAGGACTATAAAGGCTGGGCGTTACGTCAGCAGATGTGAAGAGGCTCCCCTGAAGCTGGTCCTTTGACCCTCCTGGACTGAACTCTGTCAAACTTTAAACAGGTCTGGAATGTGTTGGAAGCTCATCACGTAGACGACAGCTTGGTTTTACCCTCAAGACACACCTCTGACCAAATAACAACAGGTGAGGTCATAACTGGCTGCTGTTCTGGATTCAACATGTGTTGTAGTTATGTAAGACAAATAAGACCAAAAAGGGCGACCATATGTGGTATTTAAAATTTTTTTTTAATTTTTAATTTTTATGTTTTACAACTCCGGCGTTAGATATATTTATTTCCAAATGTCACTTTTTTTGCTACTTGTTCCCTGCAGAGTGAGATGGCATATTTGAGGCAGTGAAAGTCATTATTGCAAAAATAATATGAGCAGAAATGTTGATTCACAGCAGGGTTCGGTGTTTTCTGCAGTTCTCCCAGTGGTTTTGACTGTAAAACATGCTGGAGAGAGCAGCAGAGAACAGCTTGACAAGAAGAAATAGTGGAAATTCACAGGAATGTAGAGCTGGACTGTGACTCCTACATCTTCGGTATTTGGGAGGGGTACAATAAAACATATTAAATATTTCCATGTTCTTTCACTGGAGATTTAACATGTAGAAAATGTTCCTCTGAATAGAAACGTAAAGCTGGAGTGTCCTTGTAAAGTCTTACTGGTAACAAAGCTGCTCAATGACAGCAAGTTTTTTTGTTTTTTTTTCCAGCTTATAATATTAACAAATACATACTTGGCTGAGATGTGCAAATAGGATAACTGAAGGTTGGACCATCTGTTAAAAGTAGGCTTGTATTTGGAAAAATGTAAAAATAACATTAAAATAGACATGGAAAATGTACATTCAAACCTGGAAATAACTTCTTTTGTCTCAATTTTTAATAGGAGAACTCCAACATGTGGTTAGTCATAGTTGCCAGACAGATGATTAATCAACAACATATTTTAAGAAAAGCCATCATATACGTAGGTGTAAAACTTTCTGTGACTACTGCCAGTATGGTTTCACTTTATTATTATTTGAAAATGAATAATTCATTAAATCAAGCCTACATGGATACACACCCAGTGAAATGCACGTAACACGCACCCACAAGGGCACATTATCATTTGCTAAAGATGGCCAGACTCTAAATGGCTTTTCCATTATTGAGTTTAGATGGGACAACCTATCTCTGTCCAGATGATAATGTCATTAGATGCTTCCTGATCGTATAAACACACCGGAGACAAGCCTAGAAGATAGAACACAAACACAGGGAGGAGATAAAAATCGAACAATAAAATTGTAGTAGTAAAAACAGATTCAGAATTCTGAAATTTCCAACATAGGGAGAGGAATTCACAGAACAAAAACAATAAAAGAGGATGGATAATAGCAAACTTCCTGTATTTAATATGTTATGTTATATGATACATACATGTTTTTACTCTTTGTTCTTTTAGTACATTTCAGTATTAACCCTAAAAGACCCCAAACAGCCCATGTGACCAAAGTCAACCTCTGATGTAAACTCTTTAACGTGTGTTGATCCACTAATTCTATCAAAATAAAATAATAATTAAGTATTAGTAAATAATTGGTGTAAAATACAGTTTATCATCTTCTAATGGTCATCAGATATGACCCATCTTCTACAACATTGATTCACCAGTAAAACCATTGGTATTGGATCAGTGATAATGGTTGTAGATGCTTGATTTATGTTTAGTTAGTGATTGAATTTATCGATTTTCTGTTTTTGATATAAAACCCCTCAACTTCACTCTGAGCTTTTATGAACATCTGCATGATCAGCAAATTAAATGTTGGAAAATACCTGATTTTCACACAAAAAAAACAACAACACAAAATACAGAAGATAATACTATAATAAATGGCGATAAACCACTTAAGGATGGTTAAATATAGAGGGAAAATTCATTTGGGAACTGCAACAAATGTCACAGTGAGTCCTTGTGAGTCAAATATTATCATCAGGCTAATTTAAAAAGGAAACGGCACAGGCAAAAACATCTGCATCATAAAATAGAACAGCAGCTAAAGTTGATATTGCTTCACATGTGTTGTATCAGAATCCTCCTAAGTGAAACATATGAAACTGAAGGGGAGTGCAGCTCTGTGTGGATGAATATGCCTTTTGCGTTATTTTGCCCTCGTACAGCCCCATTTTCCATTCTGCTGCGTAAATCGGATATGAGTTTTAAACACCAATTACAATAAAACTCAAATGCCCGATTTGCGAGTTCAGCCTGTGCCGACCCTACCTGTCACTCAGCTTCAGTAAGTGGAGCAATTTATAGAATATTCAACAAAAAGCAGTATTAACATAAAATAATAGAATCAGCCAGGTGGTTTGGTTTTCACATCTAATACATCTGATATAAAGCATTAGTTCCTTAATGCATTCAGTGTCCATAAAACCAGAACCGTGAACAGAACTGTATGAGTGTTTTTCTCCAGATGCATCAGCTGTGGAAATAGGGGGGGGGGGGGATTTCAGCAATCTGCAATTCTACTAGAACCGTGGGTGCAAACTGCTGTCGTCAAGGAGCATGACTAAGCCTGTATCTTCTCTAGATGTCGAAACGTTTGCTCTCTGTCCAATGCACAGAAGCAGAGTCATTCAGAAAGATCAGAGGAAAGGCAAATAATCTTATCACTTCTGTGCAATGAGCCAAAAAATAGAATAGGGGAGAAAAAAGTCCAAACTCCACTATGAATGTGAAGTATCAGATAAATCAAATACATGAATTTTGTGCTATTTCTACTAATACATATTTTTTTTGTTTTGTTTTTGTTTGTTTCAGGTGAATTTTTAAACAGCAAAGTGATCCAAAAAAAAATCTAGAAAAGGGACAATGAATGTAACATCTACACCTCCATCATCATCAACAAACTCAACTGTATGTGTTCGAATTGGAGCTAATGCTATCAGTGATGTCCTGATGTCAGTTTACATCCTGGCTTTTATCTTCGGTTTGATCTTCAATGTTCTTACCTTGGGCCCAATTGTGCAACAAGTGAAGCGAGAAAATGTCCTGGGCATCTTCCTGCTCAGCCTGTCTCTATCTGACCTACTTTTCATCTTTACCATGCCACTTTGGATCAATTATTATCAGCAGGACCACCACTGGAGGCTAGGTCCCACCTCATGCAACATTGCTGGTTTCTTCTACTACTCCAACATGTACATCAGCATCTTCCTGCTTGTTTGTATCTCTGTAGACCGTTGCTTGGTGGTCACGTACCCACTTCGCTCCAAAACCCACCGTACGTCACGCTATGTGTGGGCGCAGTGTGGTGCTGTTTACGTCATAGTGGCTGCGCTGCATGTTATGGTACTGAAGAATGACAACCTCACAGATGCACACGATGAGGTCAACAACAATGATCGCTGTTATGAGACCTTCCCCATGACGCCTCCTATTGCTTTGTTCAACATGCTAAGAGTGGGGATTGGCTTTGTGCTGCCCCTGCTGATTTTGGCAGTCAGTTACTGGAAGGTACTGGCCACTGTCGGTCAGAGTCCTGGTCTGAGTGTCCAAGCTAAGAGGAAGGTCCGTTTGCTGTCCTTTGGGGTAATTGGGATCTTCTCAGTTTGCTTCGCTCCTTATCACATTCTCTTGCTTGCACGCTCGTTAGTTTTCTACCGCAGTGACAATACAAACCCTGATGGAAGCTACTGCCAGTTCGAACAAAAAATGCACTTCTACTTCTCATGTACACTAGCCCTATCCAGTCTAAACTGTGTGGTGGACCCTGTGCTCTACGTACTGGTCAGTAACGGGTTCCAAAATGAGGTCAAACTGTGCTGCACGAAACAAAAAAGGACACAAACAGAAGATTGTGCCTTAACCGCAAACAACAGGGAGAAGTGTAATAATAACTTAATATGAAAAATAAGCTACATGGTCAATATGTGGGTACATATGCATGCGTGTATACTGTATGTGTCTTTAAACCTGATTATGCATAATGTGTTGTTTTAACATACGACCACCTTCAAACTTAACGACTGAGTAGCAGCATTATTCACATGCTATATGCAACCTCTGACATGCAGACAATCAGAACAGAATAACACGGATTTGAATAACATACATGTTGTAATTGGATTTCAGTCCTAGGTTCTGTTCTCCCAAGAGTTCTTCAGTGGCAGCCACTTCTGGTTTGTGGATGGCAAATACTGGAGCTGAAGTGCACTTGTATTTTCCCTCCAATCTAACAAGGATATTGTGACCGTAATTGTGTGACCCTGGTATAACTAAAAGTGCATTAACTCTGAAGCAAAAAAAAATAAAAAAAATTATTTGCACTATCATATCCTCAATGCCTGACATTTTGGGTTGTTGTATTTATACAGTTAACTGAAATAAACCATTGATGTCAACAGATGCTCAGTATATTGGTGGTTTATGCAACTAATGCGTCCTTTTTTGATCTACATTGTTGGATAATTTTGTTTTCAGACACATTACTCTTTTTATACACATCAATAATCACATTTGATGACATTTTTTAAATGACATACTGAGTCCCAGTTACACTTTATCTATCAAAACTAAATTACATTGTCACAATCATCTCATCAGTGGAGGTAAAACATATTTTATTCCAACTTTATGGGTAACAGTGTATTTCAATGGAATGGAAATGTCTCATGCAATGCTGATATCACAGAAGTAGTTTGTCTTAACTGTCAGAATATAAAGGTGATGATAAATATAGCAGTCATGTGGGTACAGGCTGCAATGACGAAACTCACATTTACGTGAAAGACTGGAAAAAAAGGAGGAAAAAAAGGAGCAGAAGTGCAATCAATAATATTCATTTTATAATATATTTATTTTTATTCATTTTTTTTTATCCATTATTCATTTTGCTTCTGCCATTCATCAATACTGCTCTTTGTGAAGCGCATCAATAAATCACTGAGTGCTTGATATAGAACCAGTACAAACCCTGCTGTTGTGGTTTGTATTAACCAGTTTAATGTTTTTTGTTACAAGTTTAACCACTGACAACTTGACCCCCTTTTTTTTTTTTTACCCATGAAAACCCTGTGTTTTAAGGAGAATGTATAGTATGTTGACACAACATACTATATGTTGTGTCCTCACTTGAAAATACTTCAGCTGATTGAATTATTAATCATTTATATTTCAGGGATCGGTTGCTGTCTTGTTGCTATTTGTAATTTTATTGTTTTCACTGTCCAAGTCACAGTAACTCATTCACAAAGATCACAATGGAGATTTTTAACCTGCTCTCTGAAGGGGAGGCAAGGGGTATTTTTTTTTTTTGGTTTGTTTCTTGGTTTGTTAACACTGTAGCAGCAAAACTATTGGTTGAATTCATACCAAATTAGGTTTATAGATTACTAGTAACGCAGAATTTAAAAAGCATCTTAAACAAAAACTGTTGCTACTCTATGACAAAAAGAGGAAACATAAACTAACAGAGTTACTTCAAACATATACCTGCTCCCAAACCCCACATGGTTGATATACAATGCATGTAAACTGTTTATTTATGTGGATAAAACCCTATGTCTGACTATTAAATTATTGAAATATGCTGACAACAATAGAACTCAGGAAAAGGAAATGAAATGAAGCTTTAGATAGAAAAGCAAGTATTTTAAAATATGTTTGTAGTTGTTGGTTTTTTTTTTTTTTTTTAGAACATTTGAATTTATTAAAGGTTATCATGTAAGTAATGTCTCTTATTATACGTTTAAGGGCTCCATTTTTAAACTGAGAACTGCTTCTTCTTATTACAAAATGCATCATGTAAATGAACTGTTGATTTTAACTGTAATATTTTTTTTTAATAAATTGATTGATAGCATAGATGTCCTTACATTTTGGGAAGTGTAGGTCAAAGTTAAATTTTTTATTATGAATTCTTTAAACCTTTTTTTCCCCTCCATTTACTTATCATGGGTGAAATTTCACATGTTTATAAATACATATATTTTGTCTCAATTTACTTCACATATACAGAGGCAGGTGATTATGCTGACATCCTCATGCATAGACATGATGAGATCAGTTGGATTCATGTCAAAATAAAGTACAATACTTATGAAGGGCGGGGTTTATTGTGCCTGGCACAAGTTGTATTTCTTTCTTTTTTTTTTTTTTTTTTTTTTTAGAATGATGCATTTAATAGGAGTAGCAATTAGGATTAAAAATTTTTTGGATTATATAAAAAAAGGGTGTCAAAAATATGGCCCGGGGACCAAAACCAGCCCACCAAAGGGTCCAATCCGGCCTGTGGGAGGAACTGAAGATGAAGATGTTCACATTCAAGGTTGTTAAAATCATTTTAATTCCACATACAGAATAATTCATTCTCAAGTGGGTCAGACCAGTAAAATATTATCATCATAACCTATAAATACTGACAATTACTAAATTTTCTTCTTTGTTTTAGTCTAAAAACATTAAATTCCATGAAAAATATTTATACTTACAAACTATTCTTTGAAAAGAAATGTGAATAACATGAAAAAATATGAACAAAATCAAATACCTTAAGAGAAAAAAGTACAGTTTTAACAGCATTCTGCCTGTTACTAAATGTTTTATGTATTTGTAGATCAAGACATAATGTTGTTAAAACTGCACCTGTTTTTCATGACCTAGTTAAACGTTTTTTTTTGGCTGTTGTTATTTTACTGATCCGGCCGTCTTGAGAACATGTTGGCCTGTACGTGGGCCCTGAACTCTAATGAGTTTGACACTCTTTCTCTAAAAGTATAAACACATCTCAGACCTTTTCTGGAATTAGATGACACTGTCCAATTTTATATTTCTTCAGGTTATGAAATGCTGGACCTCTGCTTGTCTTTTCCTCAGTGTACTGTTTTATTCTGGAGGCAACTTGAAGAGACATGTCCTGAATAAAGAATTTGACTCCATATTTGTAAAACTTTAAATACAGCCAACTTTAAACAAATTACCAAAAGCTGTAGTCCATCATTGTAACATAAGACTTAAAATATTTTCATTCCAGACTCAGCTTTTAATGAGCTAACTCTGTCTGAAGCCAGACGCCTGGGAGATCAATATGGTTTCATTGATTTGCTTTGCTCATACACTCATAGTGCAGGGTCGGTCTGAAGGCATTATACTGTAGTTATTGTTAGACTGGAGTTATTTTAAGTATTATGACACATACAAAACAACACACACCATAATGAGCAATTATGACTAATCAGTTCATACTTGAACTGTTATTGTCCTGCTGTTCACTGAGTGGTCTTTAATGAAACAGCAAGTATTAAAAACCCGGCTCCATGTATGTGTGGACTAACGGGTTTATAATCAACAAACACAAAGTGATATAGATTTGATATGTCATTAGCAACACAATAATATGGAAGTTTAATTTCCTCTTCATACTTTAAAAAGAGCAATAAAGACTGATATAGATAACGTATAGTTTAAGTCATCTTTTGATAACATTCTAGTACTGAAAGGAGAGGTTGAACTTATTATTTATTTATTACATTATGTATTTGTTGACTTTTAACAATCTACTTGAACATGGGAATTAAAATGTTTATTGAAATGCACTTAGTGCGACTTTGTACCTATTTTTAACTGTTACACCTCTCCACTGCCAATGGAAACTTATACTCTTCAGACCAAAGTTTAACACCTCCTCCCACACTTTCATACAAACATAAAAAGGAAAATAATAGTAAGACATTTTCCCACAGTTTTATTTCACAGACAAAGACAAACAAGAACAAACAGGAACAAAGCAAGCATTTTTTTTTGTTCATGTCTGCCAATCTAACACATTTGTCTTTTTTCACTTATATTCTTTTTCAACAACTGTTGACAACTGCATGTATAATTGCATGAAAACCACAATCCCCCCCCCCCCTTTTTT
>JAPSES010055790.1:0-11579 GCA_029822895.1 Maxillicosta whitleyi | reverse complement strand
ATATAAATTACACACACACACAGTTTGTATGCAATGCGTGTGTGTGTGTGTGTGTGTGTGTGTGTGTGTGTGTGTGTGTGTATGAACACTGGTCCAAACAGTAGGTCCTTCCTGTTCCGGTCTCGTCCCTGCAGGGGGTCAGCTCAGTCTACATACCTGGATGATGTGTTGACAGAAGGTTCGGACAGATGTGAGACAGGCCAAGTCCAGCTGTTGGAACACCAGCTGAGACTCCTGGGCTCCGGTTTCCAGGCGGATGTCCCGGACCGCGGCCTCGGCTCTGCTCCGGTCCCGACAAGCCAGGATCACCCGGCCCTGGAGCCGGACTACGGCCGCCGCGGTGGCCTTTCCGATGCCGCTGTTCGCTCCGGTCACTATGACCGTTTTTCCGCTCAACATTTGTGCACCTACAGGTTCTGTATAAAGCACAGTATGTACATATCTGAAGTACAAAACACAGCTAGTGCCACAGCCGCACAATAACACGGAAATACTTCATTACGCACTCGTCACATGTTTTCATTTCTTGGTTTTGATTACGATTGCTTAGAAGGCGCACATGCGCAGTACTGCCCCCTGCAGGACAGGAGGAGGGGACAGTGGACGAGCAGGGAAAACGTGTGCTTCTCCCAAAAAGAAGTACTATAGTACTAAAGAAGTATGAATAAGTACTCAGCTACAATTGCTAAATGACTACGAATAAGTACTTCATTACAGGTACTAAATAAAATAAGTAGGAATTTATTAAGTATTATGGTGATAAGCACTATAGTACTCAATAAATAAGTACTGAACAAGTACTGAATTAATAGTATATTAGTGTGTGTGTGTGTGTGTGTGTGTGTGTGTGTGTGTGTGTGTGTGTGTGTGTGTGTGTGTGTGTGTGTGTGTGTTTCAAAGCCATATGTGGACAGCACAACACCTCAGCTTTACTTTGGTGAAACACCTGTACATCAGATGCTGAGCAGAAAAAGGCTCCAGTTAAACACAGGGCTGGACTGTGTCGTACCGGACATCGTACTGGACATTTCCTAATGGGCCCACATTCTGGGCCCACTCAGGTCTGTCATTAAATATAAATATGTATTATTATAGTTTTTATTGATTGCAACAGTAAAAAGACACGTAGGGGCCCATTGGATGATTCTGCTGAAGGACATTGGGCTAGTCCAATGAAATGCCTTGGTCTCGTAGGCCCACCCCTCCCCACAGCCCCCTGACTCCTGCTCAGTCTGAGCTCAGGGCAGGTGGAGAGAGGAGTGAAAAACAAAAGAGTGGAGCTGAGAAAAGAAGAGAAAAAAAAGAAAACAAAAAGTAAAGGAAGACGCGTTAAAATGTGCAAAAACAACAGATATGTTTGTAAGTTCCACAAACAGCTGGCCCCTGGTTCAGGGCGTGGGGCCGCCGGTCCGTCCATTCAAACAGACCTGGGACCGGTGGAGAGTTACCAAGTGGAGGATGGAGGAAGAGGAGATTGTGGAGGAGGAGGATAAAGCCGTGACCCAGCAGGGTCAGACTGAGGTCAGAAGAATTCACCTCCAGTCATTAACCAACTTCTGTAGCAGTTGAACTATCCACAGCTTCAGCCTCATTTATTGGACCAAACTAACACCACCAAAGGGGGTGGACGTCCTCTGACCTCTGCTCTGCTTTCTGTGTCCTCAGAGCACCATCGTAGCACTAATTGCTGTTCTCTTTATTTCCTTTGCCTGTCTTTGCATATATATATCTCTCTCTCTCTGTAGGCCTATTTATTTCTTATTTGTAAATGTGTGTGTGTGTGTGTAGTATATTTCTCTTTAATGTAGGCTGATGCACTTTATTTAATAGTTGAAACAATGTAAACAAACATTCTCCTTTTGCATTAGTGCATATGCTTCCACACATCATATACAGGCCTTAATACTTAATAACCATGTTGGGCCCTCAGGAGGTCAGAATATGCCCGGGCCCTTCTTAGATGCAGGTCCAGACCTGGAGCCCAGAGGAGCGCTCCCTGGTGGAGACCAGTCCGGGGCCTTCAGCAGCCCCCCCCTTCCAAAAAAATACATCAGAGATGTAGTAGAAAACACACACACACACACACAGATCCTATTTAATGAAGGCATTATAACAACATTATAAAACAGCTCAGGCACAAAAATGTCCTATGAGTTAAAAATGCCCAGAGAGGACGTTGGTTGATATCAGGTACCCTGACAGGTATCCCTGACCCCTGTTATTGGGGGTGACTGGGGGCTGGCTGGCCTGGGACTCAGTACCTGCAGTAGTTGTGGTGTTAGGGCTCCCTCTGCTGGTCGACAGAGAACAGTGGATTCAAAGGCAACAGAAAAAGGACAGCCTCAAAAATAATATGGACAACATTAGTCAGACACTGAATTCAAGAGTTGGAATCTAAGTTTGAACAAATACACTTCACAGATTGAAGAGCGCAGGAAAACAGCATCTAGAGTAGCATCTTGAGAACTAGGGGTGCTGCAGGTGTGCCAGCACCTCCTGTTGGACAGTGTGTGTCATAGCACCACGTGAGACGGGAAAAGAAATGCATAAACATTAAAACCTTAAAAAGCGTAAAAAGATCATAATTTTGTTGCATACCCAAAAATATATAGTTCAGTACAGGTTCTTACACATTATAACACACAATATAATATATTATAACAAATTATAACATATTATAACACATTGTAATACATTATAACACACATTATAATATATTATAACACATTCTAACATATTATAGCACATTATAACGTGTTATAACACATTGTAACACATTGTAACACATTATAACATATTATAACACATTATAACACATTCTAAATTTTCTAACATATTATAAGACATTATACCACTGTGTCTTTCACATGTAATAATCCTAAATGTTCCACCCTGTGCATCCTTTCCACATCATGTATTTCCTGTCAGTGACGTGCAGTCAGGGGAGGCAGGGGAGGCTGTGCCTCCCCTGTCATCATGAGAGGAAAAAGAAACGAAATAATAAAATAACACAACTATTAATATTTGTCCTCTGGACTATGATTTTTGGAGTGGTTCTTAATGTATTTTGACCATTTTTATAGTAAAAATCACAGAAAATTCTGTATTTCCTGCTTAAATAAATGGAGTCTCCTTTGTAGACCAGAGCTGAGGCAGTCTAAGCCCCCCCTCCAGATTGTGCAATCACTCACAAACTTGATTGAGCGCGTGCAAATGGTGCATACTTGTTCCCATTTCTATGTATGTTTTTACTATGATGGTTGAGGACACTTTTATGTAATAAAAGTATACGTCTTCTTTTCCGTGTTGTTCAGTAATGTATGTCATGTATGTGTGTAATATTTACATCTTATTGATATGACATAAATCCACAGGGAAAATGTTTGTCTTGAGGCATGCAGTTCCTCTGCCTCAAAGAAGGCAGCGATAGTGAGCAGCCTGATACCTGCCACCAGCCAGGTCAGGTGAACTCTGACCCCTGTGCAAAAAGTAAACCCAAGAAGTATGCTGTGCTGTGCGGTGCTGTAGAGGTTAGCTGTCATTTCTCACCCTGAAAATGGAGGATTTGATTTCTAAACTAATACATTTATCAGAGCTGGACTTTTAGTCAAAGCAAGAAGTCATAAATACTTTGAGACCGGCACCAGAACTATGAGCTTTGCATCGAGTAAAGGTAAGATATACTGTAATATACAGTGGCACTGGTATTTTATAATGGTTTTCATCCTATTCATTCCTATTCTCTCATCCTTTCCTATTAACATCCTACTGTATGTTTGTAAATCTGACTTGTGAGTGTCAGTGCCTCCCCAACCCCAACCCTCACTCCACATCACTGTTTCCCGCAGGTGTTTTTAGTGCAGACATTAACTGTTAACTTTGGAACTTTTCACAGCCAACTCCAGCCTTTGTAGAATTCATGGAGTCAACAGGCTATTGAAGGTCCCAGGAAAGTTGGGTCAAATGATGTATTATTTAAAAAACAAAAGTGATAGATTTGTGTATTATGACTTTGATGTCATTCATCTGAGCAGACAGAAATATGTGTGCCTATAACTGATAATATGATGAATATTAAAACACAGTGAGCAGTGCAAAGAGTCCATACAGCAGAGCACATGGATATGCCACCAGCAGCTGTTGGCCCTCCATGAACAGAGTGGAGATGAAGATCTTTGAAGCAGAGAAACTACACCAACCAATGACTGACAGCGCCAGGACGGTCCCCACAACGTCCCTGTAAAAACAACAGACAGTGCCAATATGTTAATGTCCACCCCCTCCATTAACCCTTTAGTTACACACTCATGGAATTTTTTATTTTATTATTATTTTTTTAATTTCAGCCTCAGTGTGTTATTGGTGGAAAGAATAATACTATGACTTTTGTTAAATTTTGCAATTTTTTATTGTTATATAGAAAATCAAGGTCAACAAGATTACCGTATTTGGTTCCTTACACGTGACAATAAATAAATAAATGAATATAAGACGTATATGTGAAAAAATACAAGAAAAACATATGAAAGGTGAAAGGAATATGTATTTAGAGCAGCGTATTAGGCAGTTAGCCACACACCTGTGGTTCATTTTATAAAAGCACGTCCAATTTATTTATTACATTTAAATAACATGAGCGTGTCCAAGGTGCTGCATGTATCTGATCTCATCTCTATTTTTGGTCTTATGTTCTTACTCTGTGTGATTTATTATCTTACATATATTTACAGTTATTGTCATCCTGTTCTGGGACTACATCTACAACTTTTGTTGAGCTGTTGTCCAATTGAACACTGTTTAAAGAATTTTCAAAGCCCCGACCATCACTCATTACCCATCCATAATAACATATTATAATGGACAACCTCTGACTTTACATCAAACTTAGACCTCTCATGTTATTGGGATATATTGTGTTATATATTATGACATGAATAGAAGGAACCATGTCTGAATCTGTGAATTATAGTACCTGTGCACTATGTTAGAGTAGGTTAAATTGCATGTTGAGCTCTGTTTGGATGTATGCTTTTACTGGTGCTCTGTTCTTATTGGATGTTCCACCCCAGTGTATGTATGTTTGTCTTATTTATTACTATGCTCTTTTATCTTGTGGCTCTGTTGGGGGTAAGCTCCCCCCAGGTTCCTTGTACAACTATGTGCACTGACAAATAAACTTGTATCCTATTTTATTCAATGGGGAAAGCATTACTTGGGACATAAGGAGAAATAATTGGATGTGACAGTTCACAGATGACACCATAATGTTTGGACGTCAGCCCCACACAGCTGATGGGATTACTCACTGCAGAGAGAAGACCACGGCATATCCAGAGAGCGCCACCATGGGCAGGAGGCAGTACCCCAGCACACTGGCCACACAGCCCCAGGACACCGATGTACAACTCATCAGACTCAGCAGGACGTACATCCCAACGCAGGCTGCAGCGCTGATTCCATACACATACCCAAAGTGGGATTTACCTGCCTGAAGGAGGAGAAAACCCGTCAGAACCGTCCTCATGGGGATGAGGACAATGGAAGTGGCAGAAGGACTGTTGTCTTCACATTTAGAACCCAAGAGTACACCATTTGGATGCAGCAGAACAGTGGGCGGGGCCTAACTGGTGTCAGGACACAGAGACCAGTCCATTATTGTCCTATACAGATAAGTGGACCATTAGGGGTTTTATTTAAGTTCAAACCGGTTCATTTTGTGTTTTTTTTTTTTTTTTTTTTTTTGGCGACTAAATCATTCATTTAAACTTTACACCTTCTCTTTGCACTGTCAATGACTGAAGTTGGTTTTGTCGTTCCTAAACTCTAACCTTGTTTCTCATTGAGGTAAAGTTCAGTCTGTCAGTGTTTAGGCCAGATTTTAAGGTTTTTTTTCAGGGGTTCATCTGTAACATGAGCTGTTTCCATCCGTTCTTAATCCAAGGCTGTGAGTGAGCTCTGTTTTTATGAGGCTTTTGGAGAAGTGGTGCCAGGACGTCTTTAACCGAGGAGTAAAAAAGATCACAGCTTTCATTGGTGTCATGACCTGAGATCATTTCTGAGCAGTTAAGGTCATTTAATGCTTCAATGTTTTCAGTGTAAAGGTTTTTAAGAATTAAAGCTCTTGTGATTAAACGTTTCTTGGTGAGTTTTCTGGAAACAAAAATTGCATTGTGGTCTGATGGTCCAGTTAAAAGTTATGTGTTTTTATTATTGTGTCTGGTTTGTTTGTTTGTTTGTTTGTTTGTTTGTTTGTTTGTTTGTTTGTTTGTAAAAACCAGATCTATTCTTGTCTCGGAACCATTTGTAATCCTAGTTGGGTCACTAATGATTTGGGTCAAACTAAAATGGTCTGTGGTCCCTTTAACGTTTTTCCTGTTATTCTTATTGTCCCAGTTGACATTGAAGTCTCCCTCTGTCCTCCACCTTTGTCCTCATCTGTCCTCCACCTTTGTCCTCATCTGTCCTACACTGGATTCCAGAGACAGAATCCAACACCTCCAAGTGGAGCCCTTTGTTTTTCTGTTCTCAAGGCCACAGAACCTGAATGAAGAGTTTGATTTTTCGTGTTCTTTGTGACTTCAGAATTATTTCTTCAAGTCTCGAACTCCAGTGTTTTGGTTTTTTTTTTTTTTATATGTTTTCTCCTTTTTCCTTATTTCAACATATTCTGTCCTTTAATTAGAAGAAATTGCCTTCTTACTCCCACCTAGTGCTGACACACATGGTACATTTGTTTGACTGGCTGCCACTCCTGCAGGTCTGGGACCATACATGAGCTTCTTCCTCTTTCTTCCTGACACCCTGGTGTGTTTTCTGCTCCAAATCCTGTGAACCAATCTACAGGCCATCATGAAATAAAGGCTTTTTCAACTTTCTGAGTGTCAGTGTAGGTTTGTGTCATTTTCCTTCTATCCTGTAAATATTGCGTCCACTGACAGTGGCACTGGTTTGTGTATTTGGGCCTATTTGATAAAGTTGTAAATGTCCAAATATGTCATCATATGGTCCTGCATAGACCTCATGTCCTCCTTTAGTGACTCACCATCATTAAAGTGACTCCCAAGGCGATGCAGAACACAATGGGACCTGTCAGGTCTGTCTCATTCATTATGCTGCCATCTGCAGGCTTAAAAATGTTCAGCACAGTCAGTGTCTTCTGCCAGATGTGATCGAAATTAATGCCAAGTTCTGAGGAAAAAAAGAGCTATTAAAACATGTGGACCATTTTTGGATTCAGTTTGCATACAGTGGAACAAACGGAATAAATGACTGTGATGATACGTAGAATTAAAGTCTATGTGGAACTAAAGTCTACGTGGAACTAAAGTCCATGTGGAACTAAAGTCCATGTGGAACTAAAGTCCATGTGGTGCTAAAGTCCACGTGGAACTAAAGTCCATGTGGTGCTAAAGTCCACGTGGAAATAAAGTCCATGTGGTACTAAAGTCAATGTGGTGCTAAAGTCTACATCAAACTAAAGTCCACGTGGAACTAAAGTCCATGTGGAATTAAAGTCTATGTGGAACTAAAGTCCACGTGGAACTAAAGTCCATGTGGAATTAAAGTCTATGTGGAACTAAAGTCCATGTGGAGCTAAAGTCCAGCTCAGCTCCACATGTGCAGGGTAGAGGTTTGGAACAGATGGGTTTGCTTTACCCTCCAGAAGAGGAGGTTCCTCTTCATGGGCTTGTAGTCCCTCGTCGGTCCCCGTTGACGTGGTAGACTGGTAGAAGTGTTCAGGGTACTGCTGCTCCACAGATGGATCTAGAAGTCCAGACGAGAACTGAGCTGTGCTGTAAATACATTTTCCATCCAAAACATGAACACGCACTTATTAAAAAAGGATCAGATGGATGGTGTCACATGAAAACATGAAAACCACATTCATCTGGTTCTACACCTTCTTTTGTCCACTTAATGGCAAACTTTATTAACATAAACAGAACACTGGAAACTGGAAAAGACTTGGAACATTATATTTCATTGCAAAGATTTGACAGAAGGTAAAGGTGAGACACTGAAGCCAGCTCCTCTTCCCTTTTCCCTCAGTTCATCACATTCCCTACAAATGTTTAACATTGTGTGGAAAAAAAGCTCATTTTAACTTCTGATTTGATCAAAGTTTCGACCATGTGTCCAAACATGTTCAGTCACTGATACAGAACCTGCAGGAACCAGTCAGATCAGTTCAGTAAACTACACCTGGTTCAGCTGGACCTGACCTGGTGCTGGTTCTCTTCCTCATACTCACTCTTCCTGGTTCCCAGCTGTGAAGTCCTTGGTGAGGTCCTGCTCACCGATGTAATATCCTGTCTGGTAGAAGTCCTGCTCAAACTGCTCAAAGTCCCCCATGGTCTCCAGAAACCCCTGCGTCAGCCACAGATCCTGATGAAGGACCATTCCACCATGTTACCCAGAACACAGGCAAAGCTCCACACAAGCACACATTCAACTGCACCGTTTCTTCAGTGGTGGAACAATCTGTTTTACTTCTATTCATAACTTTTCCACAGAAACAAGAAGAAGAACGTCCCAAAGCAGAGGTGTCCCACATTCAGTCCAATACCATCTGAAGTGGGTGGGACCAGTCACATAATAACACTAAAACAATAAATAAAATTGAATTCTGAAAATGTTTATGTTTACAAAGTTTCATTAAAAGTGTAAATAACATGACCAACCTGAAATATCTTAAGACGTACAGGTGCAACTTTAAGTCAAATAATAACAAAAGAACCTATGAATGTCAACCCCAAACTGTCAAATCATACGTCCTCTTATGTGTCTTACATTCTCTTCTTTCTCTTACGTTCTTCTCTTCTCACACACATTAATTACTAATATTTAATAATAACCTCCTGTCCTTAAATTCACCTGTTTGCGACTGTAGAACACAGATCTCACCGTCCCTTCACCGAACTCTGTCAGTTCACACAACACATGTCTGTGCACACTCTATTAATAGGCGTCTATATTTGGACATGAGGACATGACGACTGATGGGAGCCTTTAGTTCCCAGGGGTCAAATGCTCAGCCTTAGGCACAAAACTGTCCCAAAGGGTCCAATCCGGTCCGCAGGATGAATTTGTGAAATACAAAAATTACTCCAATACATGACCCATCAGTCGGTTCAACATCCACATCCAGTCAGGTCCTTTTTCTTGTTCCATCCTGGAAATGGGGTGGGCGTAGTTAATGTTTTGCCCTGCAGATGGCGGCAGTGGACACCCAACCGTCTGTTCTGCCAAATATCCACGAAGAAGAAACAGACCCGGAAACAAAACACGTCAGTCATGTGATTTTTGCTCCGTTTGTTTCTGACTGTAGCTCAGACTTTGAAAAGACGGACCGAAGGTATGGAGTTCAACACGGACACAGTGTGTGCTTTGTTCCATGTATTAGTCTGAAGTTGGATGAATTCATACTTAAATGTACAGATGCACTGAAAGATGTCAGGATGTGGAAGGAGGAAGTAGAGGCGATGCTAAAGGCTAAAGCTAACACCTTAGCCCGTTCCAGTCAACTTTAAGTCAGATGTATCGAACTGTTCTGTTTTTAATATCATCCCGGTTTCAGGTGTTTGATCGCGGACCAGAGCGGAACCAGAACCATGGCTGACGTAAGTCACTGAAAAATGACGTTACAGACACGGATGAAAAAAACAAAACACCAGTTTAGTTCAGTCCCATATGATCTGAAATAGCCCAACCAGTAAAAGAATAATAGTGAAAAAACTCAAAATACAAATATATTTACAAAAAGTCCTTCAAAATGTGAGTAATATGAACAACATGAAATGTGTGCCGTTTTAACAATATTCTGCCTCAGTTTCTCATTTACATGTACATTATAACTGGATCTACAAAACATTTAGTACCAGGCAGAATGCTGGTGAAATAGAGGGTTTACACAGTAGTTTTAAATATTTTTAATTTCAAAAATATTTCAACTAAATGTTGCCCTTTGAGATTTTTAGCTTTACATTTACAGCTTTACAGTTATATGAAACTGGTCTGGTTTAACAGTTATGGATAAATAAAGTAGTGCACGGTCCATCTGGGACGCCCTGGACCCTGCCCATATGGGTAATGGTATTTGACTGGTTCTGACCCACTTTAGATAATTTTGTTCTCTATGTGGAACCTGAACTAAAGTGATTTTGACACCATTGATCATTAATGTCTTCAGTGTCATTTTTGCATTTCACACATTCATCCTGAAGACCACATTGGACCCTTTGGGGGCTGGTTCTGGCCCCCAGGCCACATGTTATGTCCCGTTTCCACTACATGTTACCAGTTCAACTCGACTCTACCTTTTTTTTGTTTCCATTGTGTAAAAGGACCTGGTACTAGTTTTTTGGTGTCTACTCCATCGAGGTTCCAAAGCAGATTAAGAGATTGTAAAATGTGACGTGTAAACACTGCAGACCTCTGATTGGTCAGAGTGTCTCTGCATCATTATGTCATCAATGTACAGCCCGCCATTTAAAAAAAAAAAAAATCAGATGTGGCAGTTGACGTTAAATACGCCGATGGTTAATCCATGATGAACGCCCACAGAACCACACTGTGGTCGGTCCAGACCATTCTGTCCTCAGTGGACGATGAAAAGACGCAGGTGAGTTTGACGGAAACACACACAACAAACCAGTTTATTGACAACCCTGAGCAGACGGTACTGAAGTTATGCGCCACGTCGCTATGACGACCAGGTACTGTAAAGTTGGTATTATCCTGTAATAGAGATGGTTTCCAGGGATAGGACCTGGTACCAGAGTGAGGTGGAAACATGGCATGTGACACCTGTGTGTTACTGTCAGTGGTAGCAGTTCTGTCTTCTGTCATGTTCAACATTAACTTGTGGTTACATGTATGGATGCTGCATTTTTAGTCCACATTACATCATCCATTAGTGTTTTTGTGTCATGTGATCAGTCCATTCCAGCCTTTGTGTATTTGTAGAATTAAACTTTTGCGTGTTGTGTGTGTTTGCAGGACTTAAAGCGTTACCTGTACAAGCAGCTGCAGAGGTGTGTATGTGGGGCTGAGGTACTGCTCATTGTCTGTGTGTGTTTCTAAACTGCTCTGGTCTGTTCTTCTAGTGTTGAGGGTCTTCATGCCATTGTAGTGACTGACAGAGACGGGGTCCCGGTTATTAAAGGTCAGACCATGGTCCTGCTCCTTCACTCCTTTGTTTTCCCTCCGTCACACTGACTGTCAGGGTTCCTGCAGGGTCTGAAATAGTCTTGATTTTACAGATTTACATTTAATACTTTAAAAAGTCTTTAAAGGCATTAAATGTCATCTGGTAGGTCTTAGTTCTGTTTCCATAAACCTGTTGGCTGTGTTGTGTTTAAACGTGTCTGTTAAATGTCCAAACCGAAAAGAAAGGAATGTTAGCTGACTTACTTCCACCCATTCCAACCCGACAACTTATAATGAAATTAGCAACCAATTACCTTTAACTTTGCCCCTGATGAGAACCAGTGATGTACAGTTAGGGTTGGGGTTGGGGAGGCACTGACACTCACAAGTCAGATTTACAAACATACAGTAGGATGTTAATAGGAAAGGAT
>JAPSES010055770.1:0-11580 GCA_029822895.1 Maxillicosta whitleyi | reverse complement strand
TTGTAGTACTAACAAATGTCCACCAGATGGCAGTGGAAGTCCTGTTTTCTCATATAGTGTCTTCAAATGTATGACCTGGACTGTGCTGCTTGGCGGAGGTTTGCGCTCTCCTAGTGCTTTTCTAGTCTATTTCTGTATTTTACTCTGTTTTTATTTATATATTTTCCTCTACAGCACACTGGTCGACCGTGGTTGTTATAAAGTGCTTTATAAAGATACATCTCATATTGGTTTCAAAAGCCAAGAAGAAAAAAAAGGGGGATAAATACCAGATTTTTGCTGAAAAACAAAACAAACAAACAAACAAACAAACAAAAAAACAACAACCAGAAAATACAGGAGATAATAATGAAATAAAATAAAACAAAAACAACTTTCTGTTTTTTTAAAAAAAACACAACAAACAAAATATAGACAAAAAAAAACAATATTAACAATTGATTTTACACTGAAACGTGTTATTTAAGATCAGATTTATCAAGAAAAGCAAACTTACTGACTTGATTTGTTTTTGTTTGTGTATTTACAGTCACACAGCGCCTCCTTGTATATATAATCTGTTTATGTCACCTGTCCAAGTGGTGCCTTATAATAAAAAAATAAAAAAAAACGGACTGTCTCGTGAGTGCCGTTAACTGAGACGTCACCGGAGAAAAGCTGGGACAAACTGCAGTGAATTTAATTATATAACTACTAAAACATAGGTGTGTTTGTGAGTTGTAGGTGAATAAAAGCACACATTGTTATCTCACCTCTACGCCGAAAGCTCCGCAGCCTTTAATAAACTCGTTAATGTTCCGCTGACACTCGGCGTCGCTCCTCGGTTCCTGGAAAAACTACGCACAAAAGTCACAAAATTACCTCCCAATACCGACCCGGGATAAATACAAAGGTTTTTTTGAACCTGTTAAAACTGATTTCCCGTCTTTAGACAGTCTTATTCAGGCGGTGCCGGTGCACTTGCAGCCACTTGCTGCTTATCAGAATGAGAAGTCACTTCCCCGGTTTGAAGTTTCAAAATAAAAGCTCTCTCAAATAATTGATTCGCGTGTTTTTGACTTTAAAACGATTTTTTAAAAATCAAAAAGGACAATTCGTGTATAACCAGTTTCAGTGGGTCGTTTGGTTTCGACTTCCTTGTGGTTTACTGCATCATAGTGCTCAACAATAACCAATCTTGCCTCACGAGTTAGTCCCTCACCATTATTTATCTGCAAAAAAAATTACTAATTTGCTGCGTAATATGCTCTACAGATTCACAAAAAAATAATGCGCAATACCAAAAAGTGTAACAACACTATAAAATGTGATCCACGTCCAGAATGTTGCGTTGTGCTTTTATTTTGAAGGGAGCTTATCAGCGCTGGGTTGAGTTGTAGTCCACAGATCTACTTTAGATGCACAGTACCTACGGCTGGAGGTGGGATAAGCCACCGGAGGATGTGACGTCACACAGAGGTGGGGAGAATGGGGAGACAGGGATCCAGATTTTCCACTTAATGCCATAAAATCTGTTTTAATGATTTTATTCAGATGCAAGCAACACATGTTTTTATTATTCTCAGAAAATGTAGTTTTACTCATTTTGCAACATGGAACAGCAGCAAAAAAATAAAAATAAGACTACATCATATGTATATTTTTCTAATAACTGTCCACATTTGAACTGACTTAACCCGTAAAGACATAAACAGCAAAAATGATCTACTGATGTAAAATGTTTAATCATTATTGATCCATTAATCCTATCAATCCATGTAAATAATTGGTATAAAATACAGTTTTTTATCTTTTCATGGTCATCTGATATGACCCATTTGGCTCTGTAGTGAACATGGAAACACTGTCATCTTCTATAATATTGATTCACCAGGAAAACCCATGGAATTGGATCAATGGTAGTGGATGGATATACATGTTTTTATGTTCAGTTATTGATACCTTTCATGAAAAAGTACATTTTTCTTCAGTTTTGTCTGTTTTTGATATAATAACCCTCAATTTAATCTGAGCTTTTATGAACATCTACATAATCAGTAAATTAAATATAGGAAAATACCTGTTTTTGACTGAAAAAAGCAAAATAAACAAGATAATATGACAATAAATGGTGACACATCACTTATGAAAGGTTAAATACAGAGGAAAAAATTCATTTGGGAAGTGTTGCAAAAGTAGTAGGTCTTTAGGGGTTAAATTAAATGTATTTGTAATAACTGTTTAACTGCATTATTTTGCTTTTATCACCACTGCTTCCTGATATTTTGAGTGTAATAACATTCTAATTAATTCTAACTAAATCTATGGAATTATGAAACAGGTAATTCATGTAAAAGTTGAGACAGTGTTGAATGTAATGATTGCTTTAATAATGTTGAGTAATAAATGATGAATTAGAGCAGGAAACAATGGCAGATATTGTATTACACTAAGATTGATTTCACAGTTGTGTATGAAATTACCATTGTACACATAAGATACAATTGTTTATTAAATGCTCCTTTTCAGTCATAATGTGAGCATTCTGCTAAAATGCAAAGGCAGATTTTCTTTTTCTGTCTGTTTTCTTTCTCGTTTATCTTTTTCTGAATGAAGTAAGCAATTGTTAGTTTTTTTCTCTTTTTTAATCACTATTATTCATGTTCTCTCCGTCAAATTGTAAATGAGCCTTTCACCTCCATATGTTCCAAGGTTAAATAATGAGTATCATTAAGAATGCATTGAGGGAGGGGTGTCATTGTTTTACAGGAAAGGCCATTGTGCTTGTGCTGGTCTTCTGTTTCATTGCTCATCTATTGCTCACATCTTTCATGTGTTTTTTTTTTTTTTTTTAAATATATAAATATATATATATCACTGTTACTTTGGCCATGTATCCCTGCAAATACATTTCTGATCACAATGAGACTTCCTGGTTAAATGCAGTGTCATTATTGTTTCGTAGCCCGTTGGTAATAAACCTCCCAGAATTCAATGTGTTTCAACACTTTAGTCCAGGGGGGGTCAAACATGTGACCAGGGGCCAAATCCGACTCGCCAAAGGGTGATGACCTTGTGAAATGCTAAAATTAAACTAAGATATTAAAAATAATTTTATTTCAGGGGTCATAGACAGAACAATTCAATTAAAGTGGATCAAATTTGTAAAATAAACCATAATATCTAATAAATACTTACAACTCTGTAAACATTTACATGTATTTCCACCAAAACAAAGTATAATTTTGCAAAACATGTGAATAATGTGAGGAAATATGAACAACCTGAAATATCTTAAGTGCAATTTTAACAATATTATTATCTGTTATTGAATGTTTTGTGTATTTGTAGATAAACTGTGATCTGTAAGTTATAAAGTACATGTGAAAATGATAAATTGAAGCAGAATATTGTTAAAATTACACTTATTTCTTTCAGTTTGTCCATATTATTCACATTGTTTTAAAGCATAGTTTGTAGATGTCAACATTTTCATAACGTAATTTTACTTTTTTTCACTCTAAAACATAGAGAAAAGTTTGGAGTTGACTTTATTTATATATTATTATGTTATTATTTTACTTTAATGTGGAACTGAACTAAAATGAGTTTGACACCCCTGCTTTAGTCCATATAGTTTATGCAGATTTTCAGTTTGGGACCAAAATAATGTATTGGTAAATAGTAATTGGTGTTGCTTTAGTAATTAACATCCCAACAGCCCCTCCCTGTCTCATTATAAACCAGGAAACAGCAGCAAAATTCAAGATATTAAAGCAACTCGTGGGGTACTTGTTTGGTTTCCAGGGAGGCGTAATTTGTCAGAAAAAGATCCTGAATATCCACTGATTATCCTACCCAGTTAGTAGGTGAAATGAATGCATCACTCAACACACACAGCAGTAAAATGAATCTAAAAACACAACTACAATATAATTTTTAACACATTTTGATGGTGATAGTTTGATTCTTTTTTTTATATATATAATTTATTGTGTCAATAACCATTTTACAATTGTCTCCTGGTTAATCACACTTTTAAATTAATTTTAAATGAATAAATAAAGTAGAATAAAAATAATAATAAATAAATAAAGAACAATACAATTATCTTATCTAAGTCCAACTTATCAATAGCATCTTCAATAATGATGATTAACATTGTTATCGCCACCATTAGATAAACCAATTAAACATTCAAGTTAGGTAGAGTTATAGATGCATATTAATAAAAAATACAAATAAAGGAATTAATGAAGGTAAATAAAATAAATAAATAATTAAATAAATAAATAGGTAAATGAACATACATATTCCAGGAGTTTAACTTCCTAATGTGGTTTCATTTCAGTCAATGACGTCAGAGCTTCTTACAACAGTAAATAAAGTCTTATTTTTTTCCTTCACAAATATTAAATCTATGTGGGGAGTGGAAGCAGAACGATAGAAATAGAGGTTAACTACTGTAATAAAATGTGTTACAGTTTTTCTACCAAAAAAATAAAAAATAAAAAATGGATTTTTGTTACTTTCAAAACCTGCTTTTTACTGTTTTCAGTGTTGTATAAGGGAAAGTGAATGCATATGTAGGCTACTTATTATTAATTTATCACACCCTTTATTTTTCCTGTGGTATTATTCTGTTTTTTTTTATTTTATTTTTTTTATTTACAGGTCCTCCTTTTACCTTGTCCACCGTCCCGGGTCTGAGTCGCTCCAGCAGCCTGCACAGCACCGCTCCATCCTGCAGAGACGCCTGCAGAAACGCCTCTGGATCCGAGATGGTTTTCTTCGGGGACTCCAGGACCCCCAGTGTGATGAGCCATGTTACTGTCTGCTCGGCCGAATTCATGCTTGGGTCTTTTATTCCATACAACAGCGGTCGGATCTTCTTCTCAGCGCCTCCCCTACTTATTATGTTGCGTCCGAAAATAAAACAAGGATCAGCTTCAGCCTCAACTGTGCGTCAAACAAAACAATAGAATAATAATGAAAATAAAAAATGACATAGAAATTACAAATATAGGTTCCTTCCTTTGAGAGCCTCTGGTTGTCCGACAGTCTCTCAGCGGATGTTGGCATCACCTTTGCGTGTGCACAACTGTTACAGCTGCACTACAGTCAAGTCACACAATGGATAACACAACTTCTACTGAGCCCTTTCACATTAAAAGTCTGTTACTTCATCACGTTAACTGTCAAAACAACTGCCAGCTACCAAAACGTCTATGGATATAAAGTGTTTAGAACCGTTAATCCTATAAATAAATTGGAATAATTCAGTTAAAATGTTTTTTTATTTTTATTTTTATTTGTTTTCAGCCACATTAGATCTACTTATGTGAATAAATTCCACCAACTTTGATTGTAGAGACTTGGTTTTATGTTCACTTGATACATGATGCTGAAAAATGAGCTTTTTTCTTCAGTTTTGATGTAACAAACTTTGAATATACCATTGAATTAGTGCAACTTCTACTGACCCCTTTCACATTAAAAGTCTGTTACTTCACGTTAACTCTCAAAATAACTACCAGCTACCAAAACATCTATGGATATAAACCGTTTCATAACCTTAGAACCGTTAGTCCTATAAATACATTGGAATAATTCAGTTACTTTTTTTTTTTTTTTTGCTTTTCAGTTGCATAAGATCAGTTTTATGTGAATAATTTCCACCAACTTTGATTGGAGAGACTTGTTTTTATGTTCACTTGATACATGATGCTGAAAAATTAACTTTTTTCTTCAGTTTTGATGTAACAAACTTTGAATATACTCAAAACTTTTATGAACTCCTATATGATCAGTGAATTAAATATGTGAAAATACCTGGTTTTAATGGGAAAAAAAGAAAAAATGCAGAGGATAGTGTATAATAAACAATGACAAAAACTTAGAAAAGGTCAGATGTTGCCTCACATAGTATCTGATTTGCAACTTTCTTAAATTAATTTATGGTTGTTGAACAGATTTTATTCTGTTTTATTAATTTGTCCTTTCGTTAATTTGTTAGTTTGTTCCATCCTGCATTCATTCATTCATTCATTCACTCAGCCAATGTACATGCTGTTGCATATTATTATTACTATTACTATTGTTATTAATTCTTATTATTATTATTATTAATAGATAGATACTTTATTGGTCCTTTGCAGGAAATTATTTGGTTATGACAGCAGTAAAAAAAAAAAAAAAAAGCAAAAAAAACACTGACCCATCACAACAGACATCCTCACACACAACCAGCAAGAATGAAGAAGTGTTAAAAACAAAATAAAAAACGATATAAATATAAAAGATGTACAATAAAAGTAATGTAAAATAATATAACAAAACAAAACACAGTGAAGCCGGAGTACACCCTGGGAGTGTTGCTAGTTCATTGCAGGACTGACATATAGAAACAAGCAATTATTTCTTTATTATTATTATTATTATTATTATTATTATTATTATTATTATCATCATCATCATCATTAGTAGTAGTAATATTTCTTTAGTAGCTATGTATGTAGAATCATACCCAGTCAAAACTTTTCATCAAAATAACCTTTTTCTGTTGTTATTATTATTATCAAGCTTCTTCTTGTCTTTTTATTTTGTTCAATTCTTTGCACATTTATTAAACTGTCCTCTTTGCTTCCATAAAAAAAAAAAAAAAAAAAAACTAAACTAAATGTACATGTAGTAAAAATGGTCCTTATTTTTATGTTTCTGACATATTTCTATCTGGAATACATGACCTCTAAAATTCCATTATGGTGGGTTTCTGTCTTTTTCATGTAACAGGGCTGATCGAAGTCACGTGGTTCACTCATCCGGGCTTTAACTTTGAAGGCTGATTTGTGTTGTTTCCGGTTAACCCCAGTCTTTCTATTCCACTTGACGCCTTCCAGTGTCAGGACCGTCCCATTGAAGGCTGCCTGTATAAATACCACATTGGAGCGTGTCCCCGGACCCTATAAACCCCCCAGATTCTAATACCAGCCTTTAAACCTCATAAATATGGGCTCTTTTATTGTCTTAAATGTTCATTTCTTAAGGCAACATGTTGTTGTGGCAGCCAATATACTGAACCCCATTGGAAATTAAGTCTAACATCATATCCCATCGTCATTATTTGGACACATATTTTATATTTTTTCACAAATTCCAAAACTATATTAACAGTACACAGCTCTAATTCTCTTAAAATGGCCTAATTTTAATTATAGTTCTTGAACAGCGCACTGACACAGTTCATCCAAGGCCTGACCTACTTTGTACTAATGCACTTATGTATCCAACGAACCATATCTCCCATATTAAATCGATTTTCTCCAGGGGTTTTTTATTGATTTGATTATTTCATCAGCTGTGAGTGGCGGGTGAAACAGGTTTTTATCGCCCCCTGGTGGCGAGATTGTTAAATTTCTCCTCCACTTCTATTAAAAACTGAAAATACTCCTTCAGTTTTTCTTTATTTGAGCTTTTATTGTAGTAAATTCTGCTTACTGTTACTAAACAGATGTCATAAACCACTTTTTCTGGCAACATATTTTTAAGAATTATTATTATTTGTTATATTTGTAAATAAACTAAACAAAAATACCTTTATTGGGTGAATCTGAGGGACTTTTTTATGCAGATTTATACCTCAATACAGGGACAGATACTATACTTTTAACTTCACTCTTTATTGTTTTATAACACATACTGTTTTGTGCAGAAGTCTAAGGGTTGAAATTAGCATAGATGTTTATGTCTTATTCTCTTTTCCCCCCCGGACACAACAAGGATATTCAGGAAATATATGCACAGCCATAAAAGACACAAAAAATGTCAAATTAATTATTACATCTGACCTCATATTTATGAAAAGAAGCAGCAATTAGAAACATCAGACACATGTTGAATGAAACCTGGTATAAAACATCAGAAAATGACTGCGATAAATGTCATAGTCTGTAAACAAAAAGGTTAAATACATGTTAAGTGCAAAGGGAGGTCACACTAAATACACTAAACGTGTTTTTCCCTAAAACTTGTGCTTTTCTCAGTTATCTTGGTTACATCTTTTTTCGTTTTTTCTTTTTTCTCTTAGTGTGTAGAGTTATTACTATTATTAATATTCTCTATCGGTGCCCTCAGGTTAAATGCACAGAATAAAATATTTCCACAACAATGTAAAAGGTTAAAGCAGGGTATTGATCCGCACACATGATGCAATGTTACCGTAGTTCCCTGCTTTTCATTGATTTTCGTGTGCAACGTCATCAGTAATGTCGTTAAAGTCAGTCTTTTCCATCCAGCACCGTGAACGTCTTTGATGCATTAGAGGATTGCTCGACTTCACATTGTTTTTGTATCTTGTTTCTGGCCTTTAACTTCCTGATGTATCTGTTTTAATAAATACCCAGTGTTATTTTTATGGCAGTTTTTTTTTTTTTCTCAATTTAACATTATTTAAGTGATTTATCACAATTAATTATGATACAATCCTCTGTATTTTGTGTGAACATTGAGTATTTTTCTATATTAAATATACTGATCATGTAGATTTCCATAAAAGCTCAGCATAAATTCAAAGGTTATTATATCAAAACAAAGAAAACTGAAAAAAAGTGATATTTTCCACAAAATATATCATTATCAGAACTTCTAAATCAGTGGTTCCCAACCTTTTTTTTTTTTTTAGCTTAACATCACACAGATTTTTGGTGAACCCAGATATTTGAAATTGACCCTTTCTTTTGCTAAAATTAATTTGTTTTTGATCATGTAATATAGTTTGCTATACTATGTTAGAAATAAATGTTAATTTTAGACACATTTAGTCTATATTATGTATATTATTATGGACGGAGGAAGAAAAAACTGGTTCAGATTACTGCACATAGTGACCCCACTTGAATTCCAGGCAACCCCACGTGGGGTCGTGACCCCATGGTTGAATAAACCCAGTGTCTCCATCCATTATTATTGATCTGACTCCATGGGTTTTACTGTAGTGAATCGACATTGTAGAAGACGATGGTGCATGTTTCCACGGTAACTACAGAGCCTCTGAACATCTAAATGGGTCATATCTGATGGCCATGAAGACATCAAACTCTATTTTACAATTATATACATGTATTGATAGGATTAATGGATCATTAGGTATTAAACATTTGGATCAGGAGATGGGTTTTGGTCGTTGGTGACTGTTTGGGTCTTTACGGGTTAAAAACAAGTATAAATGAGCCTTTGAACAATCAGCTGTTTAATTGCAGCTCAAGTTAGGCTCAAAAAGAGAACAACAGGATATCACACCAAGTACTTATAAGCGGACCTGTTTCAGTGTGAAGTGTGAAGTTTTTCAGTACTGTAGCATATGACTCTTCTCCTTTTCTGCCGATATTGATTTTATGCGCCGCTTTGAGCTTGAAGAGATGTAAAACACCTCCCTGTATTATGTAATTATCTCACATTTGTGGAGAAGCTCTTCACAATAATGGGTCAGAATAGAAATGTCTGTATTGAACTTCACAAAGTTACATACTCCAGATGCACAAACGGTACGGATCATTGTTTTACATCAGTGATCAGTCCCTGATCTGGTTGTTAAATGCATATTTAGTTCAGACTGATTAAACCATCAACGGATATTAAAATATAGTAACACTCTTTATTCTGAACACTTTATCTAGTTTCAACATCTATATTTGCAAAAAAAAAAAAAAAAAAAAAAAAAAGATTAATTTATAAAGGCTGTAAAAGATTTATTTAACACTCATTCCTCAAAGGTCTTATTAGTGTCAGGATGCAAATTAGATACATCATGTGTTAAACTGAGCCACATTTCATAATATTTTCAAATAAAAACTACCAGAATGGAGTTTTTTGAAATTATTTTTGTTTCCACAGAGGCCACATTGACCTGACACTTCTATAATTTCTATTTTTATCAACATTGTCAGTCTGCTACCACACTGAAACGCCTACATTTTCACCATTTTAGCTATGGTTGAAGGGTTAGTCATGCTTGATGGAGTGAGTACTTGCCTCTGTAATGCATTTAATCTCAGAAAATGCTGTAGCAAAAAAACAAAACTACTGAATGATGTATTTTTAAAAATATTTTCCAAGCAAAAAAATCTATTTTTGTTACACCTAGATGCACTTTGTGCTGCTCATGTATTATGTTGCAATTTAATGCTTAACCCATATAGACCCTGGTGCTCCTTTTGTGTCAGTTCCTAAATTAATATTTTTCTATATTCAACCTTTTTTAAGTGTTAACTAACCATTTATTATAACATTATCTTCTGAATGTTGATATATTTTCAGTGAAAATCAAATATTTTCCTATATTTCATTCATTGATCATGTTGATATTCATAAAAACTCAGATAAATCATGAACCAGGTTATAATCGTCATACAAAAGTAACAGAAAAATCAGTTTTTGTTTTGCCGATTATAAAAGATTGTTTGATATTTCCAACATTGATAGATAGACTTTCAAGCTGTAGAAGCCAAAACTGTACCCGAAATATACCCTTTCCTATAACCCCAATAAAATCAAAAGACTAAACATAAATATTAATGTCATTTTATTAATGTTATTAATGTCTTATTAATGAGCCATTATGGAAAAGTGAAGCCACTTTTTCAAGCTTCCACGCTGGGAATAAAACAATTCATGGTAAAGGTGACAGAATCTGATCAGTGATTGGTTGTTACATCTGTCAATCAAATATTTAACTCGCCTACAAGACAAAGTAAATGCCTGCGTAAAAGTACAATTTCCTCTTAAATCACTTGAAATTGAATATGCTGAAAGGTAATTTTGAAGTTCTAGGATGAAAGTGTCTCAGTGCTTTCCAATGATGAAAGGGACAAAATACAGGTAAGAAAACGTAAAACGTTAAGAGGTCAGTACTTGCGGGGTGGGAAGAGCTAAGTGCTAACATTAGCATGCTAACTGACGTTTAGCATGGTTAGCTTAGCGTATGATAGTTTAGCATTTTATTTAGCTTGCTATTACAGGTCAATCCCCCTGCAATTTTATTTCCACATAATTCCATATTTTTCATGTAATTATAAGACGTTTAACTGCTGTAACCCAATATATAATATAAATGTAGCATTTTATTAAATTATTGTAGTTCTTAAGGCACATTTAGCTAGCTTAGCTGATTTCTGTCAACCCATCAACTAAGAAATGTATTATCATTATTTTATAGTCACATTTTTTTAATAGTAATAATAAAGTTAATCATATTAATATCCATATGTATTTGTAGATTAATTAAAAATCCTTACAGTAAGACTTATATATCCAGTTTCATGGCTGTTATTTCAGTAAATGTATACTGGGAATATTGATACTGTGTCATGGAAAATTCACAAAATGAAATTGTTATTTGGGTTTTTAGCTTTAAAAAAATAGGTTTACTTTTAGAGCTCATTAATGTCATATTAATACTTTTTAAATTATTGTTTCAGTATTGTTTCATCTCACTGACCAACATTGCAACTAAAAGTTAGTCACAAAAAAAACATAGCCTACACATTAGTTGGGGGGGGGGGGGGGGGGGGGGTGGGGGGGGGGGGGGGGGGGGGGGGGGGGGGG
>JAPSES010055741.1:0-11582 GCA_029822895.1 Maxillicosta whitleyi | reverse complement strand
CCACCAATTTTTTTTTAAAGGTTTTTTTTTTTTTTTTTTTTTTTTTTTTACAAATACTTGCATTAAAAGTTGAATTTGTTCAATAAAAATAGCATTCTGTTTTATTCTTTAAAAACAGTTATAGCTGCTGTTTTACTGTGAACCATACATTCATCACAGATATAGAACACCATCTATTGTATGATATGGGCTGAAGTGTTTTTTTTTTTTTTTTTAACTTTCCTTCTCACTTTTCTCTTTTCTTTTGTCTGTTTAGGGAGGATGCTCAGGCACCAAAGCGAGTCTCTTGGGCAAAGAGTAACACAGGTTCTGACATTGTGTCTAAAAATGGCACGCTGTCATCCATAGCCACCAGTCCTCGACCACGAGACCCCCACCAACCCAACTTTCACTACCCCTACTCCCCAACCTTAGTTTCGGACACGGGCTCTGTCATCAACGCCTACCAGCTGAGACCTGGAGAGGCCAACACCTTACAGGGACTTCCAGGATACAACATCGGAGGCACTCCTTCACGGAAACACAAGCGGCCTCCCAGTACAAATGGAGCCCCTCCACAGGTTCTGCGGAGCCCAGGGATGGCTGTTCCCAACAGGACGGAGGGGGCTCAGCCTCAGGTGCCACCTCCACTCACTGTGTCCCCACAAATCAGCTCCTCAACCCTGACACGCATGGGGGCTGTTGCTGTCATGGTGCCTGCTCAAAGAGAAGCTGGTTCACTGGTGTAACCGGCAGAAGCATCTCTGCTGAGTAAAAAAGAACAGTGGGTAATGAAGGAGAGAAAGTATGCCTTGGAATGGAAAGCACCTTCTCAATGAAGACCTGAAAGGTTGTGAAAGGAGAAAATATATCACGGGTGGTTTGTGCTTTGTTTGCACAATGCCTCGATTTCCTCTTCGGTTTGTAACTTCAGTGGATTCAGCACAGTGTGCTTCATTTCAGTTACTTTTTGTATGCTGCATCTGGTTTCAGTAACGACAAATATTTTTTATTTATACTATATAGACTTTCAAAATGGTACCTAGTCTTACAGTTACAATTCAGCAGTACACATAACATGCCAGTTATTTTAGCAGAGATGTGTTTGATGCATTTACTGTGTTGATACAGTCAACATTAACAGTAATGGGTTTTAAAATTCTTGTATAATGTAATGTTTTGGATAAACTATGATTTATGATTAAATTAAATATAAGACATCATCACAATGTCATATTAATTTTACTGTACCTGGCTGTATAGAGAAAACTGTTTATTTTATTTCTCTCAGGATAACTGCACTGAAAGCCCAGCAAAAACACAATTCAGGTATTTCGACAAATGAATTGATTTTCTTACCCTATAAACAACTCACCTGGTTTAATTCATGTTTGACCTGAGGGATGTTTGAGATGTCACGATGTGTACCAAGAGTCATTTGAGTTGCCTGTAATGGAAGATGGAATGTATCCAAAAAATTAATAAGTGTTAAAATGTTAAAGTTGATGGTTACTGAATTTGTTTTCAGGTGCGTAGTATATGTTGATAAAATTACTGTAAACATATCAGGCCATAGCTGACTGACATTTCTACACCAACACTGCTGATGGTCTCATTTGTTTTATGGTAATTTGTCATATGACAGTGATTTATTGATGTCGAGAGGCTACATGTAGCACTTTTCATGCAGTTTGACAGTTTTTCAATAAACCATGTTCTCATGTGAGTGATTTTATGTGCATTACAATCTCTGATGCAAATTAACACATAGGTTATGAAAAATTAAATGACACTGTTAAAGGACCAATGAAAAGGATACTTGAACTTTGGGAAACTTGAGATCCTTTATTTGGAGTGTGATCCACAAACAACTGCAAAAGTAACACTTCAGTAGTAGTTCATTATAATATACTTTCTACAGTTTTGTCCGGTGGCAACACTGTTTTTACATAAAACGTACAATAGAGGAATGAAGTAACTTTACAGTAACCAAAACAGAGAGAAAGGTCACTTCCATTTTCATAGCTACTCAACAAGAAAATGTGTTAAAAATCTAATCCAAATTGGTTCTATGTTAGAAGCTGCATTCCAGAGTGCTGGGAGAAGTCAAGTTTCTGACGTTCAAGGCATTGGAACACCTGTCCAAGCCAGAGGTCTTTGTTGCAAAGTGGGGCCAGATAGAAGTACCCCGACCTCGCAGCAAACTATAATGTGACGTCAACACAACAATAGTATCACACACTGTGCAAGTTCGCAGTGAAAAAAAAACAACTTATAATACACTTACAATATATAATTAGTTCATTCATCATTGTGCCTCTTCCGTGTCATTTGCATATGAGGATACTGTACTGTCAATAGTCAAAATGCCTCTTCAGTAACAAAGCAAATATGACCTTGATCTGCAATCTCCATGTTTGTTGTTTATGTTCAACATGGATCACATGGAATACTCTGAGGTGGGATATAATTAGCTCTAAGTGAGATATATTCTACATCCCAGCACTTTGGAATGCAGCATAAATCACAGGTATTGTGAGCAGCTTAAAGCTAAATAAAACAAACTATACTTACTCTAGGAGTGCATCAGGGCACAGTTTCCATCACCCATTAAATACCAGCCATTATAATACAATCTATCCCAGATATGCTTTGTTTCCCTCAGTTCAGTACAAATTCTTGATGGGACATTTTCAGTAATTTTTCGGTAAAATGCCATTTTTGTTCTCACTGCTTATATTACAGTGTATATAATGACATTTGTCACTAACATTTAGCGTAGTATAATGTTTTATTGGCATGAATCTTAAAGGATAGTGGTGTCTTCAATCACCCATATATGAATATACACTAGTGTATGAGGTGAAGTGTTCAACTGACCTCCAGGTGATGCTACATGAGGATTATTAACACCATTAGTATTCAGTGTGGGGGGGCTATGACTGCACAACAAAATTCTTGGAAAACATTTAGACAAATACTGAAAACTAGACCTTGCCTTTCCAGCAGAATAACTAAAACTGATCATATTTCAAAGTGTATATTTACTGCTCCAATAACCCTTGGGTCATCAACAGTAGTTAGGATAATTCAGGAAATCAGTCACACAGTAACGAGTCAGAGGTAGTGACCAACAATGCACCACTGAAGTCCATCAAGGGTTCAAGAGGATGAAGATGTCATCAAGACTCTGTCAGCAGATTTCTGGAGATTATCATCCTCATCACCTCATTTGTTCCTTTAAAAGATAGAAAAGAGAAAAATAACAAACACAAACCAATGTTGGTGTTAAATCAGAATTTGTCCACAACTTAAAAAGGTATTAAAAAAAATATTATAAAATCTGACAGGACATAGAGTGTGTCTGCTGCTCTAAAATCTCACCTTCTAGGATCTGGTGTACTCTAATGTCACGGACAAACTGCTGCACTGCATAGTCTTTGAGGTAACCATACCCACCGTGCATCTGAAGAGCCTGGTTACAGATCTGTTGACAAAGAAGAATCAATATTAATAAAAGCAAAATACAAAAAAAGTGGTGCCAGGCACAACAAACCCCGCCCCTCGCACGTATTGTAACTTATTTTGTCATTGATCCAGCTGATGTCATGATTAGATTTGATGCTGTTGTATGTCTGAACCGAATTTGTCCAGCAGACACTGCCAAAATGTTATGGCCATAGTGATGTGATTGTAAGGCTATTGTAAAAAAAAAAAAAATACAATATTACTAATATCTCCCAAAAGTATTGGTACTATCAACTTGCCCTTTTCACTAGGCTCTTCCTTGACCAAAAATATATATTCATGGCAAACTGCAGCAGTCAGCTCTTTCTGGATTTTGTGTGAATCCCTGGACACACACACATGCACACAGAGACCACTTGGCTTTTATAATATAATGGGGGGGAAAAAAGATTTTAAAAATATTTGAAATTTTACCCAAAATGTAATGACATCTATTCTGGTTCACTTGCAATTTATAACCCCAATTTGGTATGAATTGAACCAATATTTTGCTCCTAAAGTGATAACAAATAAACAAAGGAACAAACCAAACCAAAACCAATACCCCTTGCTTCCCCTTTTGAGGGCGGGGTAAAGTCAAACAGGGGCAATAACACCTATATTTTTCACTCACGTTAAAGCACTCATCTGTAGCAAAAAGCTTGGCCATGGAGCAGAGGGAAACTGCATCACGTCGACCTTCCTGAAGAGCCGTCGCAGCTTCTCGCACCATAAGGCGGGATGCAACCAATCTGGTGGCCATTTCTGCCAGTTTGAACTGAAGAAACTACAGACAAAAGATAAAAGCAACAACAGAAGATACTCTAATTCCTGGCAAAGAAAAGTGTTTGCCAGTTTGGTTTCCAGAATCATTGTGAACAACACTATGAGCTAATTACCTGGTTGTTGGACAGTGTTTCTCCAAACTGTTTGCGAACCAGCAGGTGATCCCTCGCTAGCTCTACAGAAGCATGTGCAGCACCAAGAGAACAGGATGCTGCGAAAAAGAATTTATGTGAAAAGTGCTAATAGCTGATCACATGTTTGATTTTACACTGAAAGACAAAATATACTTCTATTTTTGTTGTCTTGTAAAACCAGTCTTTGAAAGTCTTTCTTCATACTTTACTATAGGATTATACTTCTATAACAATTTCTGCTGCTGAGACTCACATGCAAAGGACATCATTTGAGTCCCTCACATCTCCAGAAAATACATTTGGATTTGATCATTTCTATTATTAAGGAGAATTCATCTTTTAAATACATCTATAGAAGTATAAGATCCCTTAGGGTTTAAGACTATGCAACAGAAAGTTACATTCTTTGTTTTTCTTACCAATATTAATCCTGCCCCCATTCAGGCCTTTCATGGCGATATTGAAACCTTGTCCTTCCTCCCCAAGCCTGTTTGTGACTGGCACCGCGCAGTCCTCAAATATCACTGCTCTGGTGGGCTGGGAGTTCCATCCCACCTGGAGAGCAGATCAGAGCACAGCTAAGTGATTTTGACCTAATTGTGCCATCTAGTGGTTACGTTCAAATATTTCACATCAAAGTATAAAGTGCATGAGCAAACCAAGAATTCATACTAACATTTATCTCTGACGCAAAAAAAAAAAAGTTTCTCGGCTTTACCTTCTTTTCTTTTTTGCCAAAGCTGAGTCCTGGCGTTCCCTTCTCTACCACCAAACAAGAGATTCCTTTGGCTCCTTTGCCTCCTGTTCTGCACATCACAACATAGACGTCTGTATCTCCTCCTCCACTGATGAAAGCCTGAACAGCAACGACAGCGATGGAGAATTATGAATGTGGCTCAGAGTCCTCAATATTTAACTACATACCAGCCTCAAACCACAACTGACATCTTCTGAAATAATACCTTGGAGCCGTTCAGGATGTAATGGTCCCCTTTCCGCTGTGCCGTGGTTAACAGTGATGCAGCATCACTGCCGCTGCCTGAAATAGAAGATCACCAGTTTATTATGTTACTGATCAGTGTTCCCAGCCACAGAGATACAATATAAATACAACTTTCTAAACTGAAAACAGATTATTAACTTAAGTCAAAGTGATGTACAGACTGACCTGGCTCAGTGAGACAGTAAGAAGCAAACTTTTCCATTGTGCAGAGGTCAGGAAGGAACTTCTCTCTTTGCTCAGTATTGCCAAAAGTGTCAATCATCCATGCACACATGCTACAAAGGAAGCATTCATTTGAGAAAGCAAGAAAACATTTCTGTCATAAACAATGATGCTTTATTAAAGACAGAAATATAGGCGGAGACTTTTATTGTTTTATGACTCCAGGTAACCGTTGGTGATCTACCAAATACTGTTCAAATAATATCACAAAACACACACTGGAAAATTGTCTGGTAAGTTCAAATATTAGGTAAAGGTGAATGAAGGACATTCTGAAGAGTTCATACTTGTGGATACTGATGTATGCTGTGGTGCTGACGCATCCTGTAGATAAAGCTTCAAAGATGATTGACGTATCAAGCCGAGAAAGACCAGATCCTCCAAAATCTGGCTGAACATAAATTCCACCAAACCCCAACTCGGCTGCCTTTCGCATCGTGTCAACTGGAAAGATTTCCTGAAGAAAAATCAACAAAAATACACCATATTAAACAAAAACATAATGTATAATTTTGGATAATGCAGTGAAAAAGAACATTTTAGCCTAACTAATAACACAGTAACATTAGAAATTTAAGTACTTCAGTCTTAGGATGTTTGAATTTATTCATCTTTACAGTAAAGATGCTGAGTTGTATACTCAAATAGACTATGCTTCAAGTTTGTTTTTTTTTTACATTTCCATACCCACAATATATGACCTATTCAAAAATACCTTTTGGTCCCATTCTGCCATGTGTGGAGCCATTTCATTGGCTGCAAAGTCAAAGGCAACTTTCTGAAACTCCTTTTGTTCATCTGTGAGTCCATAAGAAGCTGCAGCACAAAGAAGACAAGGTACAGGAGCAGATGAAATCATACATTATCATAGTGATTGCCTGAAGTATATTCTCTGCAATGAATACATAAACACATGATTTTTCTGACCATTATTATTCTGCAGCACGCAAGTCATGAAAAACACCTAAGCTGAACTAATGTATTTTCAATGCATTAATACTAACAAAATTACATTTCCCAGTTCTGAAAGTTGTTGAGTTGAACCACACTGAAATTAGTTTCTTCATTGTGTACTTTTCCAAAATTTTTTACACAAGCATCATAATTATGGGATGACTTAACCCTTTAAAACCTGACGTGTCATTGGTGAGACACTCTGTGCATAAGCACTTTGGATGGCTGTAACTCTTCCACTGTTTCCAATGGTTTCTGCTTTATAGGGTTATTACAGTAATTTCAATAACACCTGCACTAGAAGCTACAGATTAAGCTCTTTTAGCAATATTGTAACATGCAGTAGGCTAAACTGTAAATGATTACAAGATTTTGAAAGATCTAGGGAAATGAAAGTGCTCTGGAAAAATGGGGAAATGGAGTCAACATCACCATGAACTCATCATCAAAATAGAAAGAAAAAAAAAAGGTTTAAAGGGTTACTCAGTAAACTTATGTCAGATCCTATTGTTTTTAAAAGGAAAAATGTCAAACTTTTCTTACTGGAGAGTCCCCAACCCCCTGAGCCCTGCATACTGCACACATTAAAGGTGTAAAAACTAAAATGTGTTGAAAATATAAGCAATTTTTTGGTCAAATAACATCAAATTTCCCTCAAATCCAATAACCATAGCACCTGAGCCTTCCAGAAAGTGGTGAAAACCCCTGAATAAAGATGTGGTACAACTACACTCGTCAGATTACTTATGACATAATTACATGAAAGGTGACAAGTGCTGACATGTGACCGACACATGGTGATGATTTGAACATGAGTAAACATCTGCTGTAAAAGCCTGTGAATCATAAAGTCCTCAATGGGACAGTGTGTGAAAGTCACCCTGCAGGAGCAAACGTTTACAAAGTTAAGTATTTAAAGTCACATGAACGTGAAATGACCCGACTTGAGCTGACAACTAGTCCTTCACATCACAAAGCATAACCTGCCTGGGGGCGGTGTTATGGAGGGGCGTGCAACTCTCTCTGCTTCATGACTGGTGGGAGCAAACCGACCAATGACAGAAACCTAAATGTAATGTTAATGAATTACCTAAACTAGACATTGTGTACCTGTCTACTGATGGAAACAGTAAAAGCATTCCCTTCTAAAGTCTAAAAAGTTAAATACCATGAATCTCTCGTCACTTGTGTTTCTAGTGTTGCTTTCATAACACATAGCCCTTGTCTTGTGCTAAAAACTAATGCTGCTAATATTTCGGGACTTACGGTCAATACATGAAGCTATCCCCCGTCTGTTTGAGCCTCTGTCACATAATAACCGGCGGTTCCTACAGATGTGTGAACCCAGTCTGGCGATTCTTGCTAAAGGTCCGACTGCAGCCATGTTTTTAGAATACCTCTACAGCTAAACGCTCTACGGTATCACGACACTTACATTTTACGTCAACATACCGCTATCGTTTATGGGTAATGTAGTTTTGATACAAAAACTCCGCGTTGTCTATTTAAAGGAGGGGTTTGAAACAAAAAAACGTGGGGTTCACTATTCGTGACAACAACATTTTGACATACACTGTAACTGTAAATAAGTTTCGGCACTAAAAGCCGTGGAATCTGCTGAAACTTTTGCGGAAGTGACGGTATGTCAGTTGATGTCTTGCGCGGGATTTGATGCTAACTACTAAACCTGAAGCATCAACCTCTTTAAGGTACGATCTATCAGATAAAAGACTTTAGCTACTGACTAGAGCTACATTAAAACTTGTCAAAATATGTGAGGACGTGTGTGGGTCTATGTAGAGCTGTTCTTTTATCGTGTCCATACAGTAGTTGAATTTAACCCACATTCAGGTCACTTTCTCTCAGTTGTTTACATCTGCAGCTACCAATACTATAGTACCATGTTCTAGGTGTGCATGTTAGGAGCTACTACTAGCTACTACTAATGTCTATAAGGGTCATGGACCAGAGACAACACTGCTGGCATTTGTAAAATTATTTTGGAGAGGTATTGTACCTTTGGAGTCGTCTTTCATTCATTGAGGATCACAAGTAAAGCAAACAAAATGCCTCAAAATTGTCCTCCCATTAAATTTGTGTTAGATTTTCATTCATTTCAGCTGTTCATCTTTGACTAATATATACAGATGGATAAATTAAGTATTGTTTGAAGACGGATATTAAAGGCAATTTTAAAGAAATGATCAATAAGTCTTGATATCACTATTAATACATGGTATCTCAATCTAAAACAATAATTATAATAATAGAAAATAAATAAATAAAGTAATTTTTCTGACTTTGCATAACATATACAACTCTGAGTGAAACTGTCATAGAGGTGGAAATAAAACTTAAATATCCTTCCATCACAAATAAAAAATTACTCTATTGGACTGTTTTGACTAGTTGAATAATCTACTATTTTTGCATATCCCTGCTACTCAATTATGTAAGAGTTAAGGATCATTAATTTCCATTTGGGAAATTCTTGATGAACAAAAATAACCAGACAGTTTTTAGTGTATTCTTTATTTCGAATATCAAAAACAAAAACAACAAGGGGAAAATTGTAAAATATAAATAAATAAATAATTAGACGATAACCAACCTAACTGAGTGGCAGTACAATTAAATGAGTCATTATTATAGCTTGATAAGTATCTTATTTGTAAATCAGAAAGCTCACTGATTCTGTATATGCTGTATAGATATATATTAAATGGACAGCTACAGACATACAAACATTTTGCCAAAATCAATAGTAGAGATATACCAAAAACACTGTATTGACAATATTGGCTATATTTACTAACACTGATTAGCCCTGATTATCATATTTATGCTTGTGTCATACATAGACTAACTGAACTAACTTAAAACAATCCAATTAACATTTTTAAGGTAGATTTTGACACAATAGGGGAAATAAATAACAACAAAAATAAAGTAAACACTCAGATTGTTATTTTAGACATTAGTATTGGCCCAGAATGTATGCATTCCTAAAAATCTGAGTGTATATGGTCATATTACCAAGGCCTTTATTGGAAACTTTTAAGCAGCAGAGTGTGATTTTTTTTTTTTAATATTCAATTTTAATATTAAGATTTGAAAAGGCTGTCTGTTTCATTCAATTTTGTTGGTTAACTAATAATGTATTATGCCTTTTAAGCTAATTTTTACAGATTGAAAGATGCCACCAAAGAAAAAGGCCAGAGTTACTAAAACAATGGCAAAGTCAGGTAAATAAATAAGATCACAAAAGCGGGTTTCTTGTGTAAAACAGAATTTTCAAGTGATAAATGTTTCCCATTCAACTCAGGTAAAGATGAGGGTGAATCTGTTTCAACTGTGAAAGCAGCTGATAAAAAAGTTGATCGTAAGAGAAAAGCTGTGAGTTCTGTTGAAACTGGAAATAATGGGACGTCAGAATCCCCTGGTGCTCCTCAGTACTGTCACTGGCTGATGAAGTCCGAGCCCGAGAGCCGCTTTGAGAATGGGATCGATGTGAAGGTATGGCGTAGCAGCAGTCTCATCAGCGAAAGTATGACGCTCATTTGAAAAATATAGGATGACTTCACACATCTGGTTCATTTTCCAGTTTGGGATCGAAGATCTGAAAGCTCTGCCTGATCAGACTGGCTGCTGGGACGGCGTCCGTAACTACCAGGTAGAAACACAAGGAGAACTTCTGTGATGAAAAGACGTTCATCTAAAATGACTGACCAAAACAGCGCTGTGGAAAGGAAAACTGGCTCCCCCGAAACTGTCTTCAAGCAACAGAAACGAGTACAAATGTTTTTGTCTATTCTCTAAGGGAAAGTTCCTCTAAATTATCTATTATACACAGGCACGCAATTTCATGAGGCAGATGAAAGAAGGACAGTTGGCTTTCTTCTACCACAGCAACTGCAAAGACCCAGGGATAGCGGGAATCATGAAAGTAAGCGACCGTCTTCCCTGGTGATATTGTTCTAGTGATTAAAAGAAACTGCAGACAGGCTGCCCACTTTGCTGTATTTTTTATTCTAGATTGTGAAGGAAGCATATGTGGACCACACTCAGTTTGACAAGAAAGATGTACATTATGATGCGAGTAGCAAACCAGAAAACCCCAAGTGGAGCATGGTAACATATATTAGAAATGACATACAAAAACAGGAATACTCTTATTAAGTGCATGACTGTTGACAGATTGTTTTCCTTTTCATTCGTAGGTAGATGTTCAGTATCAAAGGATGATGAAGCGCTTTCTTCCTTTGTCTGAACTTAAAAAGTACCACCTGGAGCATCGACCCAAAGGGGGGATTTTAAAGGACATGGCGCTTTTCACACGAGCAAGACTGTCTGTTCAACCACTCACAGCTGGTAAGTTTGGAAACTACGCAGCAGGTCCTTTGTTATTGTTCTATCATGTAGTTATGAAATACACTGTTTCTCGCTCTCTCTTTTTTCTGCAGAGGAGTTTGACTTTATCCTGAGTTTGGAGGACGAAGAACCACTCTGAGGATCTGGACCAAACATGTACCCTAAACCCAGTGTAGCATAAAGTGTTTATTAGGAAACATTCATGTTTTTTTTAATTTGTCAATAAAAGTTAATTGACCTATTTGTTAAATGAAGAATCTGATATTTTTCGTACTCACACCCTAAATACTTGACAAATATAAATAGTATGTAATTTATTAGATTATTCAGGAATGTCCAGTAAGGCCCAGTATTATTAGACATTTAAGTCCTGATTCATGTAATAGCAGCAGAGAACAGTCTTATAACTGACAACCATTTACCAATAAAGACAGCTGTAATAACCAAAATTAGGAACTTTGTAGATGACTTTATAAACTGGTGTTAAGTAACATCCTTAAATTTTAGTTGGAAGGAAAATCAAGTCCTAGTTATGTAAACTTAATATTAACTACAAAAGCACTCAGAGAGCGCAAACCTCCACCAAGCAGCACAGTTCCCCCACATATTGTGACTGACACCCCGCA
>JAPSES010055673.1:0-11586 GCA_029822895.1 Maxillicosta whitleyi | reverse complement strand
AGACCCAAACAGGAGTAACATTAACTCAAAAAATGAGTTTTGCACAATAGGACCCCTTTAAGACACTAGACGTATTATATAGCAACATTTACACCTGTAACAGTAATATTCAATTCTGCTTTTCACAGAGTCCAACAAAACACTATAAATACAATTGAATGGTTGATTTGGTACCACAGTATCACACCCTGTTCACAGTGGCGTGTGTCACGTTTTTGTCTGAAACCTGATCCTTTGGTGTAAGAAGAAGCTTAATCCATCACTTGCTGCTTCAGTCTTCATTGTCTTCACGTTCATCTTCTTGCAGCTTGTTGTCAGGTGCTTACTAGACGTTGTCTGTGGAATAATACAGTTGTAAATGCATTTGTGACGTGCTGCTTAGTGTCACACACTTGTACATGGTGCTGTGTTTCTCACCGGGTTCGTGGCTGGATTTTGAGGCATCGGCATTTCCACAGTTGTCTGAAATTGTTGGTGCGTCCTCTGGAAACAGATTTGATATAAACCCTGAGGAGTCTGTGATTTCAATGTCTGTAGTTGTCAGGCATGTAAGGCATAAACATGTAATAAAATAAATGGAAAAAAAAGTGTGTGTGTAGAAATAAAACAGTTTAATACTTCCTGCTACCGTGTTGAAATAACTGGTGTGAGTTAAAACAGTTAAAATAGTTGTTCATTGATGTATTAGTGCACGGGTGTCAAACTCCAGTTCTCGAGGGCAGGTGTCCTGCATGTTTTAGATGTTTCCCTCTTCCATCACACCTGGTTCAATTAATGATCAGCTCATCATCAGCTCTGCAGAAGCCTGATAATGATGGAACAGCTTTCAGGTGTGATGGAAGAGGGAAATATGTTAAATATACAGGATACCAGCCCTCGAGGACCAGAGTTTGACACCCCTGTATTAATGAAACTGCACTATGATGATGTACTTACGAAGTCCTTTGAGGGGGAGGTCACTGGGATCGTCTCCTGCTGCTTCCCCTGTTAAATAATTTAAAAATGTAAGGAGCTTCCAAAACAAACACAACTTTCAACATTCTTTAAACTCTATTTTCCAGCCTTTTCAGCCTCTATTGAGTTTTCTTCTTTTTATTTACTTTTCCTTACCTATGAACATTTCAGTGTACCTTTGTATAGCTCTACAGTATTAGATTAGAATGTAATGTCTTACCATATTTGGCTCCATTTCCTGTTTTCAAGATAAAAACAATAAATACATTAGCAGTGAGTCATTGTAACTTCCTAAGCCAAACTTTATACCAACAATTTACCAATCGATAAATCAATCAATCAATCATTTGTGTTGTTTTATTTCTATTTCAAACCAAAAAACAAACAGGTCCAACTTTTTTTTTTTTAGTTCAGGGGCCACATTCAGCCCAATATGATCTATAGAGGGTCAGAGCAGTCAATATATGTCACCTCCAAACATTTATCTAGGTTTTGGAGAGTAAAAAAAAAGTAAATATAGAAAATATTTACATTTACAAACATGAAAAATCACAAACAACATTATTTTACTGTTGGAGGTCTGTATGTGAACCCTGAACTAAAACCAGTTTGGCATGCCTGTAATAACCCATAAAGACCCAGTGTTATTTATCCTTTTTATAACCAATTTATCACCATTTGTTTCATTATCCTCTGTATTTTATGTTACTTCAGTAAAAATTTTTTCCCATATTCAATTTGCTGATCATGTTGTTTATAAAAGTTTAAAGTTGATTGTTATTATATCAAAAACAGAAAACTTTTAAACTTTTTAATTTAAAAAAAAAGTGACTTTTTCAGCAAGTTATACCACTAACCAAACATAAAACAAGTGTCTCCATCCACTGTTATTTATCAAACTCCATAGATTTTACTGGTGAATCAGTGTTACACAAGATGACCAGTATTCACGTTCACTACGTCCAAATGGTTCATATCAGATGACCATGAAAAGACAACAAACTGCATTTTACACCAATTAAACACATGTATTGATAGGATTAGTGGATCGACTGGTATTAAATATTATAGATCAGGAGATGGATTTGGTTGCCGGTGGCTGTTTGTGTCTTTATGAGTTGGAAAAAGCAGTAAAAATGGTCAGAAATACTCATGTAAGTGCCAATTCTGTCTTCTAACAACTGTGAAAGGGTCTTTTTAAACAACGGTTCAAGAAACACTGTTCTGGGAAGTTGTACAGATGAGTTAGGGGATGAATAAAAGGTCTGGAACTTGCCTGTGGCTCGGGCTGGAAAGATTCTACCAAACGGGATTTTGATGATACCTGCAGTGAAAAACCACGATGGATGATGGGGAGGAAAGGAGGAGGAAAACAAATAAGAAGCATTCGTTTTGGTAATGTACAAAACTGTGCAAAAGTCTTATTCCAGCTCCATCTTTGTTGTTTTTTCAGTGTTAAATGATCAAACATATTTATCTTTCATCCTCCTTTATTCATATACAACCAGAAAATACAGGAAATATGTGCACATGCTTAAGTGACACAAAAGAAATCCTGAACTTAACGTGTTGTAAAGGTTAAAGTCACTATTTAGTGTGACCTCTGACCCCATGAAAAGAGGCAGCATGAACAGTTATAAACATCTGACAAGAGTTGAATGAAACCAGGTATAAAACATCAGAACATTAGTGCAGTAAGTCTCATTTAGTCTGAACAAAAGGGTTAAAGATGTGAAGTGTGAAGTTATTGTGACCTCCTTTTAGGAGGTCACAATAAATACAACCACTGGTGTATAGAAGCTGTTGAATGAAATTAAATTTAATTAAACTTTTTTATTCGTTTCGTCGATTATTTTCATGATTTTATTGAATATTTTGTTCATTTCTGTTGATTGTTTTATTCATTTTGGGATAAATTTGTTGATTTTCATTCATTGTGTTGATTATTTTTATTCATTTTTGTCCACGCTGTTGATAATTTTGTTCATTTTGGTAGTTCAATAGACATGATCATGATCTAGAACGGTGTAAATAGATGAATGATGAGCGATAGATTATTGAATGCATACCCCAGGTGTGCTCCTTCCCTGTGTCATTTGAGTTTCCTGTCATTTCAACAACTTATATGATGCCAAATATATACGTAATTATAATTTTGACTCCATCAATTATTTTCATGTCAAAAACCTTTGTAAATTCACTGATTTAATGCTCACGCAAATGCTGAATACATCGTACTGCGGTCACTAAGTCACCAAAATTATTTCCCCACAAATAAATTAAATCATGATAATTTTCCCAGTTTTCCCACTCGGCTCTAATACAACATTACATTCTACTTTACTTCTAAGGCAAATGTAACCAAGATATATAAAAAAAGGAAAACCAGTCTAAACACTGCACACTGATCTATTCACAACATTAAGACTCATGATGCCATGCTCTGTATGACTGTTCAAACTTGATATTCATGATATAGCCTAGACATTTACTACATTAATTTACATACTGGACAAATTGGGAGTATATCCTGTTTTTGCCATCCCTAATCCTAAGTCTTTTCGTATTACTGGTTTGTTTTTGTTTTTTTGTTGTTGTTTTTTTTTTTTTCTTCAGATGTCAACACTTACAGTGTTTATTTTTCAGTTTGATGTAAAGTGTCTGATTAAAGGTCAAAGTGTGTATGTTTTTGTTCTCTGTAGCTTCAGTGTGCAGGAGAGGTAACCTGTCTGGTAGGCAGAGGATAGCGGTCACTGTCTGTGGTGACTAAATATGTTTTTGTGGCTCTTCTGTCGGGCTTTTACAACACATGTAAGACCTGTGAACCCGGTGGATGATGCTCCATATGGCCTTTGTGTTTAAATACAAGTCTAAAGTCCAGTAATCTGTAACCAATACAGGGCCTCAGTTACTTTGACCTTAGATTTAAGGGATCTAATTGCACTGTTACTCTTCAGGATTTGTTTTTTCATGCTCCGACCCAACAGGTAACACAGTAATCATAGGCCAGCCCACATCTAAACTGAGTCCTGAAAGCCCAGAAGGCCAGCAGAGCCAGCCCATCCCCCTCCCAATGCCCATGCCACCACCTGAGCCCCAGTCGCCAACTGCAGCCAGTCCAGCGGGGGAAGAAAACCCCGGAGAGACGTTACCAGAGTCGAAATGACTCGTAAGAGCCGTTTTTGTGTCCCGTCATTGGTCCAGTCGCTGTGTCCTTTGTGAGACGCCGCTCTCATCATCAGTGTTGCTCGTCCATGTTTGTCAGCTGACTGTGGCCATGGCTGTACGTGATTCATCACGGACTTCATTCATGTGTAACAAAGCCCTTGTCCTGCACACTGTCACGCATCATTATTGCATCATTCCTTGTGTCAACTCCCACTGAACCTGCATGTCTCCTCATCCTGTGTTGTATCAGTGTTACATAAACCACTGTACTGTTTGCATGAATAAGCATGGCTCCAAGGTTCTAACTAATATAATTGTTGTTTTGTTATTTTGTTTTCAATTTCAGTTGAGTATGAATTCATTTTGTACGCGGTCCTACTGGTTTATTTTTTTTAAGTTTTTTTCTAATGCACAGTTTTACATTTGTTTTTGTCAGTTTCAGTGTAAGTTTGACTTCTATTTCCATAATATTGGGTATTTTCAGAGACGCAAAAAAAATTCAACAAACACTCAAAACCTCATGCTCTTTTAATCATTGACAAAACAATAAAAATGTTCCAAAAAATATCTGCATTTTAGAGTATTACTCACCCTTGGCATGAAACAAAATGACGAAGATTAGGAGATTTTCATTCAGAATTTTCCTATGAGAATAAGAAAGCAACCTAACCTTTTATTTATTCAACACATTTCTTGTTTATTGTAGTTAGTTTGGTGAAGACAGTTTCTTTATTCCAGCTGGTTTTCATTATTTGATTAGATTTATTTTGTATAATGTGTGAAATTGTAATAATAATGTGAAATGTCTAAAAATGCAAACAGTATAGTTGTCTTATACATTTAATGCAGTGTGTTTTTAGTGTAATGTATGCTTGGTGAATGTGATACTGTGACCTGCTTTTAGTATAACTGAGTTAGAAAAAAGCAATAGAAGTGCTTTTTTTGGGGGGGGGGGGGGTGATTTACTATCAACATAGGTATTTTACAGAATATTGAACCAATAAATTTCCAAGATTAGAACCAAAATGCAAATTCACCATGTCTCAGAATATTAAAAATAAGAACATTTCTTCTCTTTCCAAAATATACTGCAGAGAGGAGTCTCAATAGTTAGTATTCAGGAGATGTAACTCCCCTTCTGTCGCCATCTGTGTGTCGACGCTTTGATGCATCGACTCCTGTCCCCTTCTTACAGATCCATCCAACACTGTCAAACCTGCCCATAACTGTAGCTATGAAGGTTACCTCAAAAAGAACATTTGGAGCAAGAGAAATCCTTAAAACAATTCCAACTTTTGTTCTCCAAAAGAGGATGATCATGTTGTAATATTTTGAGACAAAGTCAATAACAATTTTCATCACAATCTGGCACATTTTGTATTTCAGTTTTCTGTAAATGGGTATAAATGAGGCCAAACTGTTTTTTTTGTTTTGTTTTTAAATGTGCAGTGTTAAACTTGTGCATCTCAATAAATTCTTTCTTTTTTTTGTCTACCTACAGGAAAGTGACCGTGTGGATGAGCCTCAACTATCAGAAACAGGTCATTTCCTGTATGTCATATTGTTACTGGATACAATTGCTTTTCTGTAGACTTAGTTTCTCCACTTCTGCTTGTTTTCTACAGTAGTTTCATGTAACTGAGAACGTTTACAGTCCTTTTCAGCTAATGATACTAGCTCAACTTGACTGTAAATACTTAGTATCAGGCATTTCATTCCTACTGCATCTATAGATTTACCTCCATGTGCCTGATAGTTATGCTTCTCCTCTGTACACCACCACAGTGCTTCATATCATTATGGGCTTGATGTGGCTGTCCTAAATGCAGTTTTTTGTTAAACACATTAAAGATTAGAATTGAAGATTGAAGTGAAGTTGAAAGTCCACAGTCCAATCACATCCTGACTTGTTTCATTGCAAATCCACTGTTGATGTGTGCAGAGGGAAAGTTACAAAATTTGTGCCACTGTCCAAATACTTATGTACTTGACTGAATAGATGAAATAGATGTAGTTAGAGGTGTTAAGATTTGGGGCCTTTAGGGAAGGACTGGATTAGAATACTGTAAGTGCACTATTTTTCTCAAGTAAAGGATCTGAAAACTCCATTCTGCTAATAGACTCTCCTCCTTTTTTAGTCTTTCGAGTTCCTGTTATGATCCAGCCACATCTGACTGCTGCCAGCGACCCAGAGACCAACCAGCCCAAAGCCACCAGCCAGCCCCAGCCCACGCCTCCATTCTGAAGACAAACGCCTCCCAACAGCAACAAACCTGACCCTCCAACTGAAAAAGCCCGTCAGGTGCCCTCCCTCCCCTCCGCAGAACTGGAAGACAGCGGTCTGTTCATGCACATTCGCCTCCTCACTGAGCTCTGAAAATCCATCAGTAAAAGAGCCAGAGCAGTTTAGAGGTACAAGGCCAACCAGTCATGTGCAGTGGCTTTTATTTTTCTCCCAAGTCCCCTTTTTTTCCCGCCCCCTGCATAGTCTGGGCTCGACGTGGCCTTCCTCGCTGTTCAGTCATCCAGGGCTAGGCTTGACAACATGCCTGTACTCCTTACTAATCTGTTTTCACCATCCCATTTCAACTAGTAAGGGGGAAAACAGGTCAAAACAGGGGACAAAGAAAGTGTGGAAAGGTGATCCTTATTTATGCTTAAAATCCAGACCAGGACTGGACTGATTCTCTTTATTTTTTAGGCTCTTTGTTGTCTGTCCCAGCCATCCCGGCATTAACTCCAGCCATTTTGGACTCCAACAGATGGGTTTTTCAATTTTTTCCCTGCTTCTAAACATCTTTGAAAGATTAAACCTGTGAGGAATCATGTTAAAATCACTCCAGTTTTATTATGGGGTGCCTAATAGTCATCATAAACAAAGAACTACTCCCCCCCCCCCCCATTTCTTCCTCCATCTCGTCTTATTTTAATCATCACAGTCTGCAAAAATCCCTTCCATTCACTCTGTAGTTCTTACTGCTGAGTTTTCAAAAAATGTTTAATCAGAGGAGGTGGAGAGGTACATTTATTACAGTTGTGACTTTTTTTTTTTTTTTACATTTCACATAAACACACATCTGAAAAGAGAAAGAATGGGATAAAACCAGACTGACTGTTCGGTTGGATGCAAAATGTCTGAGCCAAAAACTGGAGCTAAGGTTTTAGGTTTTAAAGGGTCAGTTAGGAGTAGACGTGAGGTTTTGTTTTCTTTTTTACTCCCCCTTCAACATGCATGCATTTTTGTCCTGGTGCATGCCCCTAATGACTGTACAGCACAGGAATACACACCCCAAACTACACCCCAGGAAGAGCTGTCTGACCTTCCCAAACTCTGGTTACACTCGTGCTTTACAACACACACTCATACCAACACCTATGTCAACCTGTGCTAAAAAAAAAATTACCCTGTCTGATTAATCTCAAAAGGAGAGTGACAAAGGTCATGTGACAAAGAAGAAACTTGGTACTGAAGTTTAAACCAGAAAATTAACTTTTGTTCCACATTTTTTTGTCATCTGTTTTATTTTGTTTGTTTTTGTTTTGTTTTTTCTTGTTTAGTTTTTTTTTTTTTTTTTGTAGACCAAAGCTTAACAGCTCCATGTAGCCATCTGTATTTAGTCAGGACCACACTGGTTGAAATGTCATTTGCTCTGAAAACCACATTTCTGTTTGTATATTATGCATCTTGGTCATTGTATGAAGCGGGTCTGTTGATGTTTTTGTTTTTTTTTAGTACCTCATGCTTCCAGAACTACACTAACCGATCTATCTCAGGTCCAGATTCACTAAGGCTGCATTACAGAGAAATCTTTTTTATTAGATTTTTGATTGCATTTCTTCTTGCATCCTTTTGTTTTTGAAACTCAGAACATCCAAATGGTTCATGAAAAAACAGAATAAATAATGAATAAATAAGGTCGTCTGCCAGCTCAGAGCTGTTTTCAATTAGATCTGGCATTTTATAATAACATAAACCTTGTATTATCATAAAATTCTCCAACCTGTCTTATGTTTACAACATAGAAATCTTGCTCACTTAACTATGCTGTGCCTTGAAAAATAACTGCAGCATCAGCGATTTTTTTTTTTTTGTTGTTGTTTTGTTTTGTTTTTGCTGCAGTATTATGTTGTCACCTTTTACATGTTGTAAAATAATGTGAAATTATTTTGCACGGTGACCAGTACGCAGCTTTCCACATTCAGGATACAGGATGACTAGTGTGGCTTTTTATTTCTTCTCTGCACAAACAGTTAGTGAATCTGGATCAGCTTTTATTTGATTTATAAGGTGAGGATAGTCTAACATCTAATACAATTTTATCCACCTGACTGCAAGCTAACATGTTTTTATTACTTTTTAAGTTGATTTGTTTTCATTTCATAGAAAGACTTAGTGTTTTTATATCACTTTTGGATGTTGAGCGCCATCTGTCTGGGAAATCCTGCATAAAAGTGATCATTTATCATCAATACAGTTTACTTGAACTATTCATTTCAATAGTATTTTTAGTATTAGTTCTGGTGTGACTCGGTTAAGTTTTGCCTATTAAAAAAAAAAATTTCCCCTTGGTTTGCATTCTTTTCATACAGGGCAAATAATCCAAGCAAATCAGAATGTGTCCACATAAACCACCTTTATTTATAACACGCGTCTTAAGCTAGGTGCAATAAAGTAAATATTTTTAACAAAGGTCAAGTGTGTCACAATGGATTGTCACTCTACAGAGGTGTCCTTGGAAATAAATTGTATTCACAAGAGAGAACATATTTCTTTTAGTAGACCACAACAAGAATCTGACCAAATTTACATTCTAGTCAGTAAAAAATAAAATGCAAAAATGACCAAAAGCATTCTCGTTAATCACACTATTCAAAGGAACAAGTTCTGTAAGAGGTCAATTTTCTTAGAATGCAAAGCTGAGGACATGAGGCATTTGTCCTTGACTTGTCGGCTTGTGTCAAACCTGAAAAAAAGTCATTAAGTGGGAAAACAAACTAGAGTTTGATTGAGCCAGAATAAAATACACAGGCATGAAGAGCCAGAATCACCTCTATGTGGATCAAACGGTGTACTTTGCTCCATTAGAAATCAGAGGTCAACCACAGTTTTATTCATAGAAGAAACAACAGTCAATCAAGCTGAAGCCCCGCCCCTTCTGGTAGTTTCCCATGGAACATTATCAGAAAAATATTATGTAACTGTCAAAGGTAAGAGACGAGTCATTTTTGATCCCCTTTGGCTTGTGCAGCATTTACAAATATGATTAAAAGATAATTTTACAGGTCAAGACCATTGCATTTAGTAGTAAAACTGTTGAACTGTGAAAAAAGTTATGGAGCCAATGTCATAGTAACCAACTGATCATTATCTTTTCAGAATCACAGGTGAACTCAATATGAACAGACTTGTGATTTTTTTTTCTTTCACCTTATGCTCCAAGCCTGAAGCAAAATATATGAAGACGGGCTGTTTTGTTGATGGTAACAGTTTCAACTGTGGTAACTGTGGTTAACTGTGGATTTATTGGCTTTTAAAACCATATTTTAAATTTACAAATATGTATGGCACGGTGGCAGAATTCATACATAATGAAAAATGATCTCTTGTCATTGTCATTGACATCTGTTCATTTTTTTCTAAAGTTGGACATTGTGGGGTGGGCAGATGGAATGTGGTTTTTCTTGGATTTATTATTTTTAACTTAAAACTTTAGTGTTTTATGAATCATATGGACTTGTGTTAAATTTCATCCAGCATTTAATGTAACATTCATGTCATGTTTAAAGTAAAAATATGAGGATTTTAACATTATAATGGTATTTTTTGGAAGCACTTTAGTTTTGCTCTTGAGTTTGACCCAAGTTCTATCGACACAAGCATCAGAATACTGAATATTTCACCATGAAACATTTGGGGAACTGTGATGGCCTCAATTAATTACATATAACATAGTTTATTAAGTTATGTGTTTGTTTTTTGGTGGGAAAGTGTCCAGTACAAAGTGTTGTTGGTTTTTAGGTGATTTTTTTTTTTTATAGAAATATCCTCTCATTAAGGTGGCGCAGTGAAATTTGAAGTTTGTTTTTTTTTCCTCAGATGTTTAATGATGCTAATTTCTGTGTGCATCTACCTAAGCTCGACGCCATACTATTAAAATACTACTGTTGTAAAATTGCGACCATCAGCCAAGCTCTTTGTTCCCTTTTGTCCATTTTGAAGTGGAAACCTGCCAAGATTAAAATCATTTGTTAAACTTTACATCAGCTTGTAACTGTCAGTGAAAATGATCCAAACCTTTACATTATTTTCCCCGAAAAAAAAAAAAAGAAAAAACTTCCTCATCCATCAGCCAAAACCCTCATGTGGTCTCAGAACATTTCAACATTTTCATGCTATAATTTTGTCTTCCTTCAGATGCATGACACTGCAGTGATGCCATGGAGCACTGAAAGAGGACCTATGATTATTTATTATTTTGTAAGTGTTGTAAATAAGACCGTATCTCATAATTCAGCAAAGTGACTGACAGATTTCCTTGTTGTTAATGGAAATGTTTTATGAACCAGTGTCTCTTTTAACAGTGTACATACATTTTTATTTAGATTTTTTTATGTCGCATTGACATAATTTAATTTTACCTGAAGAAGCAGTGGCAGTGGGTTGTCAACTTGTTGGTCAATTTGGGTGTTAAGAGACGAGCTCAGACTGTTTATGCATTCGACTTTTCATCTTCGCATCACTTTTTTAAATACGTTGACCACTCGACAATCAATCACCAGAAGTTGCTGTATTTCTCTGAACATCGGTGAAGACGATGCAAGTGAAGGCGTTTGATCATTGTAGAAGGGTTTTGTTTGTTTTTTGAGGATGTGTTGCTCACTGTTGTGGTTCCCTGTGGATGATCTGTAAATGAATTATTAGAAATTCAACCAAATAAAAGGGGGATTTTATAACATCTGGTTTTATTCATCCTTTTTACTTAACACTTCCCTGCTTTAGTAAATGGCACTGACACAATTGATCACCATAAATATACCATATTATCACTGTGGGGTCACTTATGGAATCACTTGTGGAAATAGTCTTTGGTGAATTTAACCACGTTTTTGGTATAAATAAATATAACTTAGTAAGCTTGTTGCAGATGTAAAAGGAAAAGATGTCATTGGAGCAGAAGGTGGTGCACAAAAGATGGAATATCTACACATTTGTTGGTTCTTGGACCATTTTGGTTTTAACTCACCCAAATCAAGCAAATCTACAAATGAATATATTAGGGCTGTCAAAAGATTAATTTTCTTGATCACAACTAATCTCAGGAATTTCATAGTTAATCGCGATTAATCTTGATTTACTTTGCTTGTGTAAAATTGATATTTTGCAGTAAAAATCTAAAGTTAAACCCACAATGCAAAGTATTTCTGACCACTGTGTCTTAAATCGGAATAAAATGAAGACAGAGA
>JAPSES010055632.1:0-11588 GCA_029822895.1 Maxillicosta whitleyi | reverse complement strand
TAAACCCATGTGGGTCGAATTTCACGTCTTGGGGTGCTGCGTACATATACTGCTTGTTGTGACCCACCACACTGTAAAAAAAAGCTACTCAAAGTGGTTTTTAGCGGAAGGAGCTCTTTAAAAAGAAAAAGTAACAGGAAAAGACTAGAAGAAAGACCGGAGCATGTTTACAACCTGACATTAACCAAAAATGTAACATTAGTGCATTTCACTATTAACGTCTTCATAACAGGACTAACGCACCATCATAGACAGCTGCCAAGTGTCCCTGTTGCCATGGTAATTAGCCTTCACTTCAGCCCGTTTTAAACCTGTACTTAGATAAATATGTCTCATAATCTGTTAATGTTGTGTTTTTGGTTTGACATAAATATTTAAGTGGCTTTTCATCCCATGAGCAAAGGAATGTTTGGTGTCAAGGGTTGATTAGAGTCTGAGCATATTCATAGTAAGAAGGGTCTTTGAAATTGTCTAACTACCTTTGTAATTAGCACAGACTCACTAAGACACCTGCTACTAATGATAGGATTTGTTTAAATGTATGCTAATTAAAGTATGAACTTTGTTAATGCGACTGGGTTCGTTCCTTGTTGAGGAGCTGCTCAACGCACCATGAAACTATATATTGAACTGTGACAGCTACAGCCACACCAAGATGGTTTGACCACACATCCACCTCATTAGTTTATCATTTACACCATATTCTTTTTTTTTTCAGTTGCTTGGTCTAATCATCACTACCTGGTCATTTCAGTTACAGTCAATCACATTTAATCACCTCATATACAGTTTGCTTAATTTTGTGTTTTAGTCTTGCACTGTTTCTTACACTTACACTGTGTGTGGTGGAGTCCTTCCTCATGGGGGGAAAAAGGCGTGGCCAAGGGTGCAGCAGCCTTTAATAGACCTGCCCTCTCATTAGGACTGTTCCATGGACAATAACATCATGGGGGGATTTTGGGTTTAGTTTAGATGTCTTTGTATTTAGTTGTATTACAGACTCCATTTTGTTTACCCTTTTGTGTTCTATGGTTTAGCCAAGCCAGTATATATGTTTGTCTTTTGTCTCATTATGGAAGAGTTTTTTTTTGTTTTTTTTTTTCCTGTTCTTGGACCAGTTGTGTATCATTAGGACTTGTTGGGTAGATAAAACCCATTTGAAAAACTTTAATACAGTCTCCTTGCTGATTTACCGTTGGATCCGTAACACGAACAATGAACCACAAATGACTTTAAAGGGATAGTTGGGTATTTTTGACATGAATCTGTATTCCATCCCCTCATCAGTGTAGTACATCCACACTGACTTACCCCCGACAGTGTCCTGTGAGCCCAGTTCTGGTCCGGTTTTGGTCAAAATGAAAGTAGTCCGGCAAGTTTTGCGGGGGTCACTAAAATAAAAAGTTTTTCTTCTAAAAAACAGCATGTGTTCAAAAGAGTGATTTATTTGTATCACAAACCAATATCCACGAAAAAGTCACATTAATTATTATGATTAAGTCATTTTAATTTTATCTTGTATACATCTTAAATGACCTGTGTGTATATATCTATATCCTTTAGTTGTATATATTTCTTCTATCTGTAGTATATAATTGTTCTTTTAGTATTTCTTTGTAGTTTTGTATATTATCATTGTATATTATATACATTTTCAGCATAATTTTGTATATAATTTAATTGCCATATATTTAGATACAGTCTTTCTTTTGCATTTTAAGTATTTACTGAAAAACAGAGCTGCTAAACTGATTTTTTTGTTCCTGCAATACTGACAGTAAATATCTATTCTATTCCATTGTATTGTATTGTATTGTATTGTATTCTATCAAATGATGCCAGCAATCAGTCACTAACAATACAGGCAAATCATAATGCAATTATATATCATATGACAGCCTCGTGTTATGACTAATCTTTAGTCACATGAAATTCTTTGTTGAAATCATTTTGCCACTGGGCGACTACTTCAGTGTCCATTTTCCTTCCTTCAACTGTTTCAGTACTAACTTAAAACTCCTCTCACTATGTAAAAAAAAAAAAAAAGAAAGAAAAAGAAACAGTGGCTGATGAAATTTTGACAAAAAAAAAAACACACACAACTTTTTATGCAGTGTTTTCTTTTCTTAGGATTTCGACATTTTAATACCACTGCTTGTTTCCTCATATGCAAATCTTCCACCAAAACAAGGTCTCCGTTGACACTGTTGAGCAAACGCTCTTGCATTCTGCATGTATGATTTAAAGAAATAGACAAAGTAGAGCAAACCAACAAAACACTTAAAACAAAGTGCAATACAGGACAAGATTCCAGTTAGCAATGACTCACACTGAGGCAAAGGTCAAAGAAAACAAGTGATAGTCAAATAACCTGGGTGTGCCTCTGGTGTGGATCATGTGACATGAGACTGCGTTACTGACTCTGGACACTGGGACGGAATTCTAACATGTTTATGAAAAAAAAACAAAAACATATAGACGGTGAGTTGCAGTAATTGAGTGCGTTAAAGAAGTATTATGCTAGGCTTTAGTTTGTCACCTCAGTCGTCAGATTCTGTGACACTAACACCACAGAGTCATGAGTTCATCTATAATTCCTCCTTTTACAGATTATTATCCTGCAATTTAGCAACGATAAAAGCAACTTAATAGATATGATCCGTCTGTCAAATTAATCACTATAATTTGATCATTATTATAACAACATGACCTATGAATTGTCACCCACTCATAAGTCTAATATACTAATTATAAGACATACTGGAGTTTATTTTCTACTGTTGGCAGATATACTGTAGATACTTTGAGAAAAACCACTTATCACAGACTCGTAACTACAAGTGCTACATGTTTTTCACACTCAGCTCTTCACTCAGCCGGGTTGTTCCATTCCAGTGGGAATCATTTCAACATAGCAATAAGCAATGAATAATCCGACAGCAGAAGCCTGAAAACAGCAAAGGTAAAAGGAAATTCATGACCACCGCTTCACGATGCGAAGTGAGTTTTAGCGGTAGAGAAATAATACTTGTACTGTTGGGTCAGTTTAGTGTTAGCTTAGCGCTACAAAGTTTGTCTCATTGGTCTTTAGTTTTTGAAATTATTCCTGACTCTGGATTCAGACTTTCAGCTTGTTTTTGTTATTTGTGTCTTTAAGTGCTTGTTGTTAAGTGTATTGTGTGCTGTTGTCTAATAATTACTTTATATATATAGTTTTTATTAGGTTAATTATTTGTCATGTGGATGAATAGAATGTGTATATTCCTACACAAGTCACGTAGTATTACCATGGCAACACTGATGTAACTGTGGCTGCCTCAGGTACCAAGGGCAACTGGGCAATAGGACGTATCTATATCATAAACAGAATGTCTTTTCCTATAGCACAAGGGGGTCACATGACCACACCTCGATGATCCATTTAACCAGGGCAGTCTCGGCCGCAAATGTGCATCCATTTTCGGAAATTTTTACCCCGCCCCCTGTAGGGGAGGCAAAGGGTACTGATTTTGGTTTTGTTTGTTAACACTCTAGTAGCAAAACTATAGGTTTAATTAATTCGAAATTGGATTTATATATTGCCAGTGACCCAGAATAGATGTGATTATATTTTGGGAAAAGTAGATCAAAGTTTAAAAAAAATTTTAATGCATTTTTATTAAAATCTTAGTTTTTTCCCTCATTTACTTATAATGGGAAAATATTCAAATGTCTATAAAAAAATTTTTGTTACAATTTACTTCAAACATGCCACATATATGGAGTCAATTGATATGTTGACATCAGCACACTCATAGTTGGATCGACGCCAAAATAAGCTACAATGAGTGCGAGGGGCGGGGTTTGTTGTGCCTGGTACCACTTGTTCTTTTTTGTTTTTGTATTAAACTGCACAAATGTTATCAGTCAAAGCCCACCCTCATCCTCTCTTCCCCCTTGTACTGCCTCAGCTCCAGGAACTCCAGCTTCTGGCTCAACAGTGAATTAATCCAGCTCCAGACCCCGAAGGACCTTCAGCACGCCAATGTCTGCCTCCGGGGATTCTGGGAGTGAAAAGCCCTTTGTGGCAGAGGTTGATTCTGTGTCGCTCTCCGTTTTCTTCTGGCCCAGGGATGTCAATGAGTAACTCCTGGCCCACATACCCTCTCCCCCTCACCCCGTCAGCACCCATAGTGGGTGGAGTTAGTCTCTGGGATGGGGGATGAAGTTACACTTGAACCTAACGTATCTAAACCGTCAGACAGGTGCATTATTTGAACTGAACACCAAACCACCTCCACAAAACACTCCATTCATTAATATGAAATATCAGCTGTGAAAACAGGATGTCAACATGAAAACAACTTACACTTAAGACATTTTAGAAGTATTTAATACCACTTTAAAAGAAACTTAAGACCAAACCTGCACACAGCAAAACCAGTGCTGGTTGAATTTACATGTGTTTCCAGAAAAAAACACCATCTTTTCCTTCCTTTTTCTATATTAGACTTCAGAGGACACCACATCTCTCCAACACCAACATAAATGAACACTGCTACTTGACACTGACACTAACTTTGTTTCATTCACAGCTGGGTATTGTCAGAAAAGGACACTCATATAGTTTATAGTGGCTGCTATTATTAGGCTATAATTAGGCTTCTGAACTGGAATAAGTGATTTTACAAAGCTCAAAAGTTCAAAATTTCTCCCATCAATAGTGGATTTATTTATATCTCCATTTATTTATCTATCTATTTTAGTATTCACAGGGTTCCTGCAGGTTTCTACAAGTTAAATTCAAGATTTTTTAAGACCTTTTTAAGATGACTATGAAATAATTTACTGGCCATCTCATAGCCTATTTAGTGCCTATTTACTAGCAAAAATTTACGGCTCCTAGAATTTAAGAAACTTTATTTATTTATTATAGTGCCTTGATTCCCACCGTTTCAAAACAAAACAAATTGTCAGGTTGGAACTGAGTAGAGTAGACTAACGTTACTTTCTTATATTTAAACACAACACAGCAAAGAAGTTTATGGCAACATGACATATCAAATTTGATACATTTTAAAGATTTTTTTAAAAGGTACTAAATGCAGATTTGTAAATTCAAGATTTTTAAGACTTTTTAAAACCCTGCATGATCCCTGATTCATTACATGGACTTAAAATAGTGGTTGGACTAGCATAAAATTGTCAGACCAGATTGATATGAAGCCAAACACTGAACTTCCATTTTGCAGAAGAGAAGAAATGAGACTACCAAAGCTCATTACACAGTGTGGTATCTCTAGTTCGTAGCTATGACTGGCAGTCATCAATAAACAATATATAAACAAGAAGCACGACCCTTTTCATTGCTGTCGAGATAGGCCTAGCTAGGTAGAGATTCAGTTGACAGCAGGTTTAATGGAACATGCCAGTTCAAGATCCTACAAACTGATAATTGACCATACTCTTTTACTTGATGTGTTAGTCTAGTTTGTTACCAGAATATACAAATACCGTATTTACCAGGCTATAAGACACACCTGAATATTAGTCTCATCTGACTACAAGCTGTAGGTGACCACATTGTGGCATGAGACACAGTAAGATGGGAAACAGAAATATTATCTAAATATTTATTTCCATCCCTTCACTGCTTTTTTTCAAACAGTGCCTGTAACACGGCAGTAAAACAGCTGGTTAAATAAACCATAAATCATCTCTATCTCCGTCTCCCTCCTGCCACTGAAACCATTGATCTCCTCTTCTTCATATGCATTTGTTCATGTGTTTTCCATGATGGTGTGTGAATGAGCTAAACTTAAAACTAGAGTCTTCCTCTTCATCACCTCTTCCATTTGTCCATCTCACTTTTGTGCTTCCTGTTAATAGTGCCCCCTGGAGGCCCGTAAAAATCTATACTTAAGCTGCATCGTTCTGAAACTAAAGTAAAGTAGTGGCTTATAGTCCAGAAAATACGGTACTCTTTCTGGCAGTGGCTAGATTGTCATTCTTCATCTTTTCTTTATCATGTTATGTGGATGAACATTAACCTAACCTCTGAGCTTCAATGACACACTGAAAACGACATTTGAAAATGTCTTTTAATGTGTAAGGTTTAGTCATCTGAACGCTTCATGTGCCCATGTTACGCCAACACAACATTTCAACCACAACTGATAAATGTAACAAAATAAACACAAAAAAATAGAGTTTTGACCCCAATTTGAGAACAAAAGTAAACAAGGCTAGACCTACCTCAAGAATTAGCACAGTGCTAACAATGTCTGGACACATGCCTGGATATATGAAACTGCCAGAGTCGACTGAAATGAAAGGCAGTTAAATCCAGAAATGCATAATGTGTTTTCAGTGTTGAAATTTCTGGGCAGAGAGTTGAGGATGACAGGGATTATCAGTCAACTATTGGCTCTTTCATGCTTCAAACTATCATTATATATCAGTCTCTAAAAATCCACTATCTCTCGACCTCTGTGCCAGCACATAACAGATAAATTGCAGCAGGGTTGGTGGAATAGTAGTGGATGTCTTTCCAGGTATGCTCTGGAAACAAAATGATAACAGACACATAAACAGATGGACATGCTGACTGCCATATTTTCCCACATTATCTGCCAAGGGCATACAGAGAGTTTAGGTAACTTCAACATAACAAAAGGTGGAATATGTGACACTCAACCCATTTAGCACAGTTACGCAACATTTATGAAAGCATCTCCGATCCTTGGAGATTCAGTCAATGCCACAAAATATGAAATAACAATCAAAACATCTCCATACATTTATATTTGATATTATTTGGAGTAATTATTATGTTTCAAAGTTCAAAAAAAACAACAACAAGAAGGCCATGGCTGCTTTGAATTCAAAAAAAAAAAAAAACTTTTCAAAAATCTTGTTTTAATGGAGGCTAAACAACTCAACAACTTCAAAGACCCATTGTAGAGTTAGAGATTTTTCAGATACTTTTTAATTTGGTGAAACAGTACTGAATAGTTTCCGAGCTCTATCCTGTAACAGACCAGTATCAGCTCATTTTTGACTTTATTCTTCATGCACTACACCGTCATATCAGCTGTGTTTCTGCAAGCTTATAGATACAGATGAAACAACAGTCCCGCCAGAAATCACAGGGACAATTTAGCCATTAGTTAGGAGTTTTTGTGTGTCCTTTTGGAGCTTGTCCAGCTGAGCTCTGACCAGTCATTGCCTCTTTCCAGCTTTTAGGTCTTTCTGCTGCCTGACATTTATAGTTGTTGCTGTTGTTTAATTGCAGCTCCCAGGGGTTGGTTGTTTTTGTCTTGGTTCTGAGCTCTTAACTTGGAACATTCCATAATTAGATATATCATCCATCCATTATCTGAACTGCTTGATCCTTGTGAGGGGTGCTGGAGACTATCCCAGTTGCTGGTGGATGTGGGTACACACTAGATATGTTGCTAGTCCATTGCGAGGTTAAAGGGGGCCTGTTGGTCCTGCAGTGGTGATACCAATGTAAGCCCTAGTCCATGCACGGATGACCCAATTCAAATGTAACCGCATGGGGATCTCTCATATTCCATTATCCACGCCCACACGCATGCACGAGAGGGAGCTGTGTCTTGCATTGCGGGCTGTACAAGGGAACGACATACTGACTTCTGTTCAGACACAGGGAGACCATAAAAAGTCCAGTGGAATTGAACAAAGACCTTTAACTTTGAAGACATAGCGCTAACCACTGCACCACCACGCCACCCTACAAGTATCATAAATTACAGCTGATTGAAGACCAAAGACTGTATGGGACAAGCTACTTCCATTCTGTGAAGATGACCTCTGTGATAATCCTCAACCTCTTTTGCATACACCAAGAGATAAAGACTCCATCTGATAGGATCTGAAGTGAGCGAACTAATGGTTTTGTTAGCCAAGAGACACTTTTAGCTCATTGACTGTAATCCACCTCTGCAGCAGTAAACAGAATAGCCGTTACATTTATAAATTCTTCTCCACCTTCATTTTTCTTTTTTTTTTACTCGCCCCTTCTAAGTGAACATCACATCAGTTTATAGCAGTGTATAAAGAAGCCTGTTTTCCCATTCAAACACAAGCTCCTCAGTCCCAACAGGAACCCTCTGCATGGCTCAGTTTGATGTGCACTTAAGAGGAAAGAGGACTGATTCAAAAGGACTGAGAATAAAAGGGAAAATAAAAAAGGGTCTGTACTGTGTGGGTATGGCACCGCTACGCTGACAGTACAAATATGAGGTACCTGTTGGATGAATATGAGGGTGTGCAGACAATTTAATAGAAAAGCCACAGTTTGTTTGAGGATTTAAGCCGTGAATCGTCTCCAGTTGTTCATCCAAATGCTGCATGTTGCATTTTGAGCCCTAAAAAAAAGCCATTAATTCCTGAAATAACTGGTTGCTGAAACCTTAATCAGGAAGCATTTTTGACTTATTTGTCACTTGTTCTTCTGCTCTATTCGTGGGTTTTGGTGCTTTCTCTTTGTCTAACATGACAGTGAAGTCGACGTCTTTGTTTCGTGAATTGCTGCTTTGACAACACAGACAATCTGAAGGCATTACCGTGTACTTAAAATGATGGCAAAAATGAAAGCAAAACCAAAAAAAAGAAGCTAAAAGTACATACATAGAGTTGACAGCACTGCAGTTGTAGATTATTATCACAGAGGCACTCAATGAAATCATCTATAAATACCAAGCGCCCACTTGTAAAGACCACTCACACATCAGATAATACAAAATAAAACTGCAACAACTTGGTCATTCAGTTGAAAATTATTCATAAGAAAAAACACCTGTTCTGTTTCTGTAGTGCCACTCATACATGATAATCTCAAACCACTTTATGTATTATGGCTTTAAAAAATTGCACAGAGAAAAAGTCCAACGAAACCTCCAAGAATAAGTTTGTTGTGACAGATGAACAATAATATGGACACCCACATGGAGATAAAAATGTTAGAATGTGCTCTGCAGCTCTTCCCTCTGGGTCCAAATCAAAAGACTACCAGTAGACAGACAAAAAGAGAATAACTCACATAACTAGGTCTGGAGGTGAACTGGCAACATATCCTGGTTAACCCACCCTCTGTCATTTTGTAGTCTCCCTCATGTGTTATGTCGGTCATCTTTACTTCCTGTTTCCCTGTCTTTCCCACCTGTGTGATTGCCTGACTCCTCCTTAATGTTTCGCACCTGTCTCTCGTTGTCTCCCCTCTTCCCTGTGTATATAAACCCTGTCTTGTCCTTGTCTCGTCGCCAGTTCTTCCCAGATTGTTTGTGGGACTTACCAGCGTGGTCTTCATCCTGTCTACATGTGTATGATCTGTTTTGACCTGGACCTCCGTGTTTCCCTGGCAGCCCCCAGCCTGTACCTTTGCTTTAGGGACTGCTCACCCGGCTTTGAAGCCCCGCATTATATGGTACTCCGCCTCTGCCTTTTTCCCTGTCTGTACTGTCGCCTTTCTCCAGATTTTTTTTTTTTGTTTGTTTGTTTGTTTTGTTTTTTGATTAGAGCCAACCTTTTTCCCTATTTTTGTATTCGCCTTCCTGGACCCCAGACCTTGGACTGTCTCTCTTAACCACTGAGTTTGGATTGCTGGAGGATATTACTGCAATATCGTAGTATTATTCTCAATAAACTGTTATTTGTTAAATCCACTGTTTCCTGCTCATATCTGCATTTGGGTTCAGTGTTCAGTCATGACACCTTCGCCCATCAGAAGCCAGGATAGACTCCAAGCAGTTTGGAAAATGAATGAATGAATAATAAAGATGGATAATGTACCTGCCCTAAGAGACAGGATGAGGAACTCAGAGTACAGGAACCAGCTGAGGTGGCTCAGGTTTGGATGTCTACCTGGTGAGGTGTTTATGTCCAACTGGGAAAAGGTCTAGGAGCAGAGCACCATCCAAGATAAATATAAAATAATTGTTGGCCCGCCTTTATACCTGCCCCCATGGCATCACAATACTTATACAATGTCCTTATATCATAACATTTGTATATGCATACAGTTGCATTCATTTCTCACCTATATCTTGTATTGATGGTGCAGAGTCAGACTTCCATGTAAAGTCATTAAACATTACATCCCAAAGATTCTCAGTGTAGTTCAGGTCTGGACCCCAGTCCATTGGTAGTATTAAACAATGTCTTAAATAATGGCTATATATATATATATATATATATATATATTCCACTGATGTTGAAACTTTGTCATTCAGTATATTCAGGTTCAGCTGACCTCATTTTATGGACATAGTGTTACTGAACCTAATCTTGACTAAGGCTACATTCAGACTGCAGACGAATGTAGCCTAAATTACTTTTTGTTGCTCAAATGTGACCTGTATCTGATCTGTTAAAGACTGAACAGCACAAATCCGTTTTTTTTTTTGTTTTTTTTTTAAATCCGACCCAGGCCACTTTCATACAAATCTGATATGTATCTGATATTTTACAAAGCAATCTCAGTCTAAACAGCCAGGTCACATTTATCTGACCTTTACAACATTGAAATGTGACAAATGTCATAATAATACATTTCAGGAGGCGGAGGAGCAGCAGGAAAAACATATTTACTTCTGTAAACACAATGTGTACCTGTGTCATTACGTATTATGTCAGGTTCTCTTTTGCATATGCGGGTCACTTCAGGGTCACATTCAGTTCATACTAAAGACTGATAGAAGTCGCATTTAATATGAATTAATATGAACAAGCACAAAAAAATCTGATTTCACCCAAAAATTTAGACCATCTGTCTGAACGTAGACTAAGTGAATCAACCCCAGACCATAACACTGTCCCACAGGCTCGTACTGTAGGCACTAGGCATGATGGGTAATCAATTCATCCTCCTGTGTTCACACTCTGGAACAGGGTTAATCTGGACTCAGACCACATGACCTTTTTCTACTGAAACACAGTCCAATCTAATGCTCTTTATCAAACTAATGGTTGTTTAAATGAGCAGCTCCTCACTGCATCAGTTCAAGACGTTGGTGCTGAAACAATTACCACAGTAGTAAATATGAGACTGAAAACAAACTCCACAGATATTCAAGTGGCATAATTTATCAGAGCAATCATTAATTATTCTTTCACTTTCAACATCATCATTATAAAGTGATGATTCCCAAATTTCAACTCCACAAACACTACGCTATGAGCTGCTTTAACATGCATACACATCTGCCTCTGCCATCGCCAAATTAATACCAATTTGAAAGCGCTTTGTTGAAATGTCTCAACATAAATCATATCAACGATCACTTCTGACTAGGGGGACCAGGTGGACCGGTTCGGACCGTAAAAATTCTATCGGTCCGGTACAAAAAAAAACGAAACGTTGGTGGACCGGTTTTTTGGACCAGGACAGAAATCCATATTTGCTACTGATACAAACAAGGAGGCCTGCCAGGAAAACATCTCAACTTCTTTTCTTTGCTTGTATCGCGTGAAATACCAAGGAAAATACGAAAAACTTCAACGCTCGGCTCGAAAGCCACACCGCCATTTTGAAAATTTTGTCCAATCTCGCAAAAACTCGGGGAAGATCTCGCGAGAGCTGCACT
>JAPSES010055621.1:0-11590 GCA_029822895.1 Maxillicosta whitleyi | reverse complement strand
ATTTGAACAATATTACAACATTATTATAACATTATTACTACTACCACTACTACCAAAACTACTACTACCAATACTACTAAAACTACTACTACTGCTATTACTATTATTACTACCACCAATACCACTACCACCAAAACTACTACTACCACCAATACTACTGCTATTACTATTACTACCACCAATACTACTACTACTACTACTACACTATTACTACTACTACTAATAATAATAATAACTACTACTACTACTACTACTACTACTACTACTACCACTACTACAACCATTATTACTACCACCAATACTACTACTACACTATAATTACTACTACTAATAATAATAATGATGCCAGAACTACTACTACTACTACTACTACTGCTACACTATTACTACTAAAAATAATACTACCAAAACTACTACCACCACCACCAATACTACTACTACTACTACCACCAATACTACTGCTACACTATTACTACTACTACTACCAACAATAATGATAATACTACTACCACCACCACCACTTTCAAGGTCACTCAAGGTCAAAGGTCATGGCACCAAATGGAAGCTCATATGTGACTTGTTGCCAATAGTATTTTTTTATAATTATAAAAATATCTTCAACTGTTTTCAAGTCATAGCACTTAAACCCATTTTAAACCAAATGAAAAATTTTAAATCATTATTTCTCCATTCTTTGAACAAACTTGGTAGACCTTGCTCCAAGGAATATCTGCTATGGATTCCAATTGATTCTGGCAGACGGTTTTGGAGAACAAGTTTCACAAAAAAATTTTAACAATAGACAGCTGACGGACGGACGACAAATGCCACCAACAGCCCATCGGACCTCGCACTAAAAAGCCGCAACACTGAGTAACAGTAACAGAATCATGTAAAAGTACAGATATTTGAATGAAAACTAGAATACTTCCTTATCCCCAAACCCCAGGGTCTTCCACAGACATAGTAGTAGTTCAATAATAGCTTCAAAATGTGTAAAAATGATGCAAAAAACCCCACAACATCCAGAAACTGAACCCCAGACCTGACTCTATTAGACACAACACTGATTATATTACAAGACCATCATATTAGCTTAGGATAGCTTAGGTAGCCTGCGTCGGCAGGACCTCAGCGTCCATGTTTATATACCGTCCACGGCTGCAGCGTTGCATCATCACATCCTGCAGAACCTTCACACTTCTCTTAGAAAATAAGTCACATCCACAAACATTGTGATGCATGAGACTGAACTCTTGTTAGATGACAGACGACGAGTGTAAAGAAATATTTCACATTTTGGTGATTTTTTTTTTTTTTTATGGAAATTGATTCTTGAATAGAAACCGCTTCAATCTTTCATAGAACGCCTGCGCACTGTACTGGCCAGATTTAAAGATAAAATGCAGAAAAACGTTAAATAAATAAATAAAGAATAGTTCCAGTGTCCCTGTATGTCAGTATCATGTTCTATCTGAATCAATCCCAATTGAATATGTGACATTCTCAGGTTCTGTTCTATGTTCTGGTCCTGTGGTCTGGATGCAGCTCAATCTAACTATAGAAGTGGGCGGGACTTTCACTGGAGGAGAACTGAACTCATCCAATCAAAGTCCATATATGACTTCTATCAGTGATCGATAGGAAGTATATTGATATCTGTGACCATTTACATGTTATAAACCATCAAAATATGAACCATTAGAAGGAAAGGAACATTCATAATATTTCAAAAATTCTAAATCTAAATTTGTCAAAACTGTGTACAAACTTTGTCCCAAAGAAGATACATATAAAATTAGAAATAAATACAACCAGAAGTTTCATCAGAAAAGACGACGGATTGAAATCTTGACACTGATGATCTTGAGTTCTTCAAGGTCACGCAAGGTCAAAGTTCATGGACTCAAATCAAAGTCCATATGACTTCCTATCAGTGACCAATAGTAACTATATTAATATCTGAAATCATTTACATGTTAAACCATCACAATATGAACCATTACATGGACAGGCACAGGTTTCAGACATCGTCCCAGTGAAATTACACATAAAATCTGAAATGAATACGACCAGTAGTTTTGTCAGAGAACACGTTGCTAATGAAAACCGCTAACAAAGAAGACGACAAAGACGACCGAAGAAATCAGATTAACCTCCTGAAGAGGACAGAGGACAGAAGTGCACTACTGGGTCTCCAGAGGTTCAATGTAATTGGCCTGTTGTGTCTGTATTCTGTGGATCCACCGTGTGTCCAGACGCTGCGTGTGTGTCTGACAAATATGAACAGCCTCGTTTTAACCGTTTTTAATCAATCTGCTCCCATTGTGGCTCATTTAATTCACCGTTTGGGGTTGTTTTTTTTTTTCTGTGTGCGCATCTTGCTCCTGGGTTTGTGTTTCTTTTCTTTTGCAGAGAGTTTGCTGCATCGCAACGCTCGGCCGTTACCGTGGCAACAGCGGAGGACAAAAAAGACATGCCGTTTGGATATATCTGATGCGTGAGCCTCCGATTCCAACAGCTGTTAGTCCTGCTGCGACAGTTTCCTGTTGTTACCAACATCAGGCACAGATACACAACGCACACACACACACACACACAGAGATAGACAAACACACACAGACACACACACAAGACACACACACACAAAGACACACACACACTCACACAGATAAAAACACACACGCACAAATAAAGACACACACGCACAAATAAAGACACACACACATGCACACACGCACACACACAGATAAAAACACACACGCACAAATAAAGACACACACACACACGCACACACACACACTCCTGATGTCGCACTCCTGCTATTAACCACTCATTTTCTGTCACTCATTTTCCCTCCATCCTCAGCCCGTGCCAGCATCGCCATGGCAACCAGCCGACCACACAAACGCACAAACAGCCGTCAGACTCCACAGAAGTGATTCCCACAAAACACGATCACTGATAATCAATCGACAGCCATCGCACTGCGTCATCGATATTACATCTTTACTCACATTCCTCGGAGCCGGATCAGGACCTGACTGTTGTAGTTCTGCTCCAGAGCGTCTTCAAAATCCTGCACCTCCTCTTCGCTCTGCTGCTGCTGCTGCACCTCCTCTGAGTGCACCTCCTCCCCAACCTGATGCTCCTTCTCAGCCTGTGACATCTGTTCAGTCTGCACCTCCTCCTGCTGCAGCTGCTCCTCCTCCTCCTCACTCAGCGGGACCTCCTCAATGTACACCTCCACAATCTGATGCCCCCTCGCTCTCTCCTCCTCCTTATTCTCCTGCAGCAACTTCTCACTCTGCTCCTCTTGCATCTCCCCTTCCTCCTCCTTTTGCACCTCCTCACTTTGCACTTCCTCCTGCTCCTTTTGCACCTCTTCCTGCTGCACTTGCTCCTCCAACTCCTCCTCAGTTTCCTCCTCCAACTCTTCTTGCTCCTGCATCATCTCCTCCTCCTGTTGCTTCACCTCCTGCTCCTTTTGCACCTCCTCTTCCACCTGCTGCACTTCCTCAACCTCTTGCTCCTGTTGCACCAACTCTTCTTGCTCCTCCTCTTCCTCCTCCTCCTCCTGCTTCACCTCCTCCTCCTCCTCGTCCTCCTCTTGCAGCTGTAGCTCCTCCACCTCCTCATTCATCTTGTCGTGGAGGAGCAGAAGGAGGCGTTAGCTGTCGGAAACTGTTCACAAAAGCAGAGTTTAAGGCGCTCTCAGACCAACCGAGTCGTGAAAACATTGACGCTGATCATTTGTGTTTGATGGAACTTCTTCCAACTTCCTGTGATGTCACCTCGGGGCTCGACCAATCAGCTGCAATCTGATCCTTTTGGGGCAGTTGGGGTTAAAGGTCACCAGATGAGCAGAGTAGTTCTTCTCAGTCTCTGAAAGTTGGAGTTGACCGTCAAAAAGAGCTGCTCACGTGACGACTTCTCTGTTCAGTAGAAGACGGCTCCACGCGCCACCGCCACCGCCGCAGAATGATCTGGATGAACGTCCCAGAGCATCGCCGTGGCAACGTAAGGAGGAAGTCGACCGACGGTAAAGACGGAGTGGAAGGTGAGAGAGAGGAGAGCGATGGAGGAGGACAAAGGAGAAGCAGAGAACATCGCTGAGTGTTTCCGTGGTAACTCAGTAACGGTTGCTAAGAGTGATGGAATCCTGCATCCAACAGACCTCCCTCCTCCTCCTCCTCCTCCCTTCTGCCAAATTCAAACACACATAACTTTACGCTCAGCTCAAACGATGCACAGGCATCTCCATCCGTTGCTGTCTGCTACCAGCGGAGTGTGTGTGTGTGTTTTGTACAGATGATGTAATGTTACTGGAGACGATTATGACTAAACCTCATCCTCAGTCCAGAGGTAGAACCACATCTACAGGCTGGAGTCCCCCTACAGGCCAAAACTGTTACTACAACCTATTGGAAAACTTGGTCCAAACATCAACGTCCTCCCTCCTCTTGCCTTCTCCCATTCCGCACAGACTCAGTAGACGTGTTATCACTGTTTGTCACATAAATAATGAAATAAAGACTCAACAGCTTGATGGAGCCGTTTATATCCACAGAGGGAGCAGATCGCCTCCTCGCCTCCACTGTGTTACTACAGCACTTTCCAAATGGACGTCCAGCGTGGAACTGCATTAGTGTCATTTTTACTCTGAAAATGCATGAGTTAATGCTTCAATCAGATTATAGCACAGGTGTCAAACATGTGATCCGTGGGCCAAAAGTGGACACTAAAGAGTCTAATCCCTCCCATAAGATCCAAACATTACACTGAAGATACAAACAGTGAAGAATGTTGAACTGGTTTTAGTTCAGGTTCCACATTCAGACCAATATGATCTAAAGCAGGAGTGTAAAGCACTGAGCCGGACCAGTAAAGTAACAGAATCATAACCTGTAAATAATGACACCTTTTCCTCTTTGTTTTAGTGTAATAAAAAAGTATTAAATTATTCAAATATTTACATTTACAAATTATCTTTTAACAAAAAAAAAACAAAACATGTGAATAACTTGAAAAAAATGAAATTTGTATGAAAAATAAGTGCAGTCTAAATATATCATTTATCATTTATGTTACACAAACATTTAGTAACAAGCACAATATTGTTAAAAATTTGGAACTAAAATAACAACAATTTCTCATTCAACTCCTCATTTGTCCAGCTCATTGCTTGTTGATAGTTCTTTGAGGTTCAACTGGACTACAAAATGGACTTGTCACTATTTATAGGTTATTATGTTATTTTTTAAATGTGGAACATGAGCTAAACTGAGTTTGACAGCCTTGATCGTTAATATCTTCAGTGTAATTTTTGTACTTTGCTAATTCATCCAACGGGCCAGACTGGATCTTTTGGTGATCTGGTTTTGGTCCCTGGGCCCTATGTTTGAGACCCCTGATCTGAAGTAAAATAATAACATAATAACCTACAAATAAGAACTCCACATTTTCTTCTTGGTTTAAGGTGAAAAGATAATAGTAAATATAATGACAACTCCCAAATTTTCTTGTGTTTTAGTGTAAAAAAAAAAAATCCAAAACATCAAACTCTGAAAATATTTTAAAACTATCCTTTAACAAAAATATGTGAACAGTAATCTGAACAAATATGAACAACCTGAAATGTCTAAAGAGAATTAAGTGCAATTTTTATCTGGAATCTGTTTGGAATGGTTTTCATTTTATTTTCCTAACAGAACGCCTAACATCTGTACGCCCACTAACAACATCATATCAACTGTGGTGTCCCTCAGGGTTACATTCTAGGACCAGTCGTTTTCTCATTAACCATGCATGTGAATAACCTGAACAAATATGAACCTGACATTTCTCAAATTAAGTGCTATTTTACTAATATTCTGCCTCTTAGTAAATCTTTTGCACCTTTGTAGATCCAATCTGTTTAATGTACTTGTACAAATGATACATTGAAGTATAATATCCTTAAATTTTAATTATAATTTCAGTTTTTTCAGGTTTTGATATATTATTATATAATATATATAATAACATTTATAATTTAATGGGGTTTTTTGCACAAAAACAAAAAAAAAATAGTTGTCATTATTTATAGGCTATTATGTTATTATTTTTTAGGTCTGTCCAACTGGAGATCACATTAGGCTAGATGTGAAACCTGACAGAAATAAGTTTAACCAACACAACCTTCACGTTTTACCTTCATCTTTGTTTTTTAACCCATAAAGCAAAAAAAATAAATAAAAATACTTTTGTGTCAGTCCCAAAATTAATTTTTCCCTGCATTTAACCTTTCTTCAGTGATTTATCTTCATTTATTATAATATTATGATCTGTATAATGCATTTTTGAGAGTGAATCATGTATTTTCCTATATTTAATTTACTGATCATGCAGATATTCAATAAAGAGTAAATTCAAAGGCTTGATATCAAACAGGTGACTTTTCTTCAGTTTTGTTTTGTTTGTGGCTCAGTTTCTTTTCTTTACTTGTTATTTTTGTCAATTTATTATTCATTTTGTTGCTTTTTGTTTGTTTTTTGTTTGTTTTGTTGCTTTATTTTGTAAATTGTATTAATTTTTATTCATTTTATTTACTCTTTATGAACAAAACAAAGTGTGTCCATCTGCTGTCATTTATCAAACTCCATGGGTTAATTATTTTTTTCTTCAGTTTTGTTCAGTTTGTGGCTCAGTTTGTTTTAGTTACTTATTATTTTTGTCATTTATTCAGTTTTTTTTCTGTCATGTTTGCCGTTGTCAGAGGATGTGATGGTGTTCAGAAACTGGCTGTGCTCTGTCAGTTCGCATCCACCCACCTGTTCAACGCCCTCGTCTTTTTCTCAACAGAATCAAATGAGAAAGTGCCGCAGCGTCTGTCACCGTACGAGTCCATGCACAGCAGCGTCTGTTTCATCTGATTCACTTCATTTTACAGGGTTTGAATCAGTTCAACTATTAAACAACCTGACGCCACTGTGTCCTTCTGTCACTGCAGATTAACCCTTTAAGGACTACCATCATAACAGCCTAGATTTATATGTTGTTTATGCAATAAAAATGTCAGAAATGGTCTTTTTTCTCTAATTCTTGCATGTTTTTTCTGGAAGAATTTAGCCATTAATTAATATTGTATGTAATAAATGCTTAAAACACTATGTAAAAAAAAAAAAAGTAAAACAAATACGAGATTTTTAACTGCAGCAACTTTTTAAGATACGTTATTGGAGTTTGAATTAATGTCTAATGAAACTTTTTGAGTTTTCAGAGATAAACTTTAAACTATTTCACATTTTAGTTTGTCTAGATCATTCTGTGTCCATGTTCTTCTTATTTTTACTTCTTTATAGTCATTTTTATCCTGTGTGATAGTCTGTGTTCATTGTCTAGTTGTAAACAGCCCCTCATTTAACAGACAAAAACATCCATTATCTGATTCAAATACAGACACTGCATCTATTTATGCCCTTGATAGATCTGTGGATAGATTTATAAGCATACATACATTTATATAATATTTAGAGCTATAATACAACCACCAATGAACTATACAAGCCAGAAAATACACATAATGACAACAAATAAAGGTGAAAACAAACAGTGAAACTTAACAAAAACACAGAACACTTAAAAACAGCATAATCACTATTATTTACAAGAATTCAGCAATAAAATCTCCCTAAAATGCTGCAAAAATTAATAAAAATGTTCCATCTCCCTCTCACCGACTGCACTCTCCCACTCACTGCTCCGCCCACTTCCACCCCTCCCCCTCAGCCAATGCAGACCTCTACTCTAATGTGTTATAGACCAATAGAAAGAACCCATTCTCAGATAAATGACGGCGTTTGCATTTTGTTAGCAGCATAAAACAGTTCAGGAGTTCGGGTCATTTGAATGATGGAAAATATAAAAAGCGTCAGCAGAGATACACTCGCCTTCAAAGGGTTAACACTGGTTTTTAATCATCAAATCTGCATTAAAAACCTCATAAACAAGACAGATGGAGAACCTCCATTGCAGGAGTGGATGAGAGAAGTTGGAAAAGCAGCGGCATATGAATGAATGTCATATAGGATGCAGAACAAGACAGAAAAATATCTTTTGAATGGAGCAAATACCTGTAATCTTTAGATTTCAAAGACTTAAGGCCAAGAAAATTCACACTGTAAAGACAATGATCACATAGCTTATGTGGGCATGTGTGTATATTATAATTGGACACCTCTGTGTAGATATTTATGACGTATGTACACATTATATACACAGATACTCTAAGTTGATCTGATAAAAAGCCACTGTATTGATGTGAAAACCCCTTCTGGTTACGGGCAGGTAATTCACCAGTGCTCTAACGTTACATAAACTAGGACTGCATCAGGACTTTACCAGGTCTTGGGGTTCTTGCCGGTGCAGGGTCCTGGGGGTCGAAGGACTCGTCTCCCAAGGCTGAGTCTGTTACTGATCTGAGGCAGTCGATGAATGGCTTTGGTCGGATGAATAGAATCACCTGGAAATTAAACAAAACACACAAACGATGAGGGTTTGAACCTCGGGTTTATTTATAGTCAGGATGAAAACCGCCAAAAAAGTGACAGGAAAATAATACAGATTCACTGCTTTTTCTATATAAATCTCTTAAACAACTGCAGCCCTGTTTAGAACCACCAAACATTCAGTCATTTTAAAGATTTTATCCCATTGCCGTTCCAGTTTGATTACATGAAGTCACTGTTATTTATATAAAATACTAACAAAAAATTATTTTCCATATGACAAATATTTGGTTGCTCTGTTTTTTTGTTTGTTTGTTTGTTTTTTTGGGGGGGGGTTAAATCACTCTTGGATTTGTCAAACATTCACCAAAATATTGACTTTGCTGAATTATTTTTTTGATTGGTTGTCAAATTTAACATTTACACCCCTCTTCATTTATTCAGGGAAGTTTAAAAATCTGCTATAAAAATAGTACAGATTAATATTTTTTCTGCATAAACTTCAGCACTGCTCAAAAATAACAACCATTCAATTATTCAAAGGAATTTAACACTTTAAGTCCCTGTTGTTTATGAAAAAACACACCAAAAAAGAAAGAAAAAACCCAAAAAGAGTTATTTTCCATATAACAAATGTTAAAAAAATATCCAACACTCATTTCTACCAGAAGACAATGATCCTTCCGGGGTTTAATAACTAAAACTGATAATTGGACAGTTTTTAAATCAGTTTTAATAGTTTCATCTTCTCTGTTGTTTGTTTTGTTCATTCATTTCATCTTTCTCTCATGGCTGTTTCAGAAATGAGAAGCTTCTACCTGCGTCACTGAATGGGGTAAAGAACCGAATCTCATTCATCACTGTAGTTATTTTAATTACCTAATGAAAGGATCTGAATTATTTACCAAGTTAAATCCAGATGATGACCTTTTTTTTTTGCTGTGCCCTATCTGATCACTGAAGTTGAAGTATTTTTTCCCTTTTGCTCAGAAATATCTGTCCTTTCTGCTCCATAACACTCATTTGAGTTCATTTTTTAAATTATACATCAATGTTAATGACTCCCCAAAGTATAAAAAAACCCACACCTAAAGTCTAAACCTATGCAAAAAACGTGAATTAAAAGAAAAAAAGAAATAATAGCACCAGTTCTAAGAGGCACCACTGAATCTATATTCATTCCTTCATGATACAAAACTTTAAGGACAGTTACAGGTTAATTTAAAACTCAAGGATGGATTAGTTTATAGATATAGAGTTTATAAGTCATCATTTTAATTACATAATAGATTTGCACTTCTTGTTTCTGTATACTTCTTTTCATTATATTGATAATACATTGTATAGTACATAGACAGTGTGTGTGTATGTTTAGTGCATTTGTTTAATTTTGTAGTATTAAGTCCTGCTACTTTAATTATTCTTGCAGAGCAACTGTAACCCACAATAATTTCCCCAGGGATTAATAAAGTATTCAATTTGATGATGATTATATCTTGTAATTATTATTTACTGGAAAGACAACATCTACTAGCAGAGTAGTCCTAGTATGTGTTTATTGGTGAGTAAAGATAACTTTGATAATAAATAAGAACTGATTTTTTATAATTATTACCTTCGAACTGACATGGAATCACTTATTTCTAATGTTTGTGTTATCCTTTTCTTCAGCTCCACTGACTCCTGATAAAAAGCTCCATCTGAGGTAAAAACTGAAACCCATCACCATAAGAATGTGTCTCCCTCTAGTGGTCAGACCCGTGAATTCACCGGTTTTAAAACCTCTCCAAGAGGTCATTATCTACTAAATTAAAATAACCAGTATTTGAGCAAAACATAGGCAACAAAATGTAGAAAAACAAGCCAAATGTGCAACAAAGTGAACAAAAACAAATAAAATAATACAAACGAATCAACATGAACGAAATGAATGTTATGTTCAGTTACTAATATATTTTACTTTTTCTTCAGTTTTCTGTTTTGAAATAATTGAATGTACTGAGTTTTAATGAACATCTACATAATCTGTGAATTAAATATAAGAAAATACATGATTTATACTGAACATGCATAATACAGAGGATAATATTATATATAAGTAATAAATGTTGTCAACATAAATAAAATATTGATAATTCACTAAATAATGGGTAAATAATAGATAATTTGGGAAACTGGCATAAAAGTAGCAATAGGTTTTGATAGATTAAAAACAGGATAATAGGCCAAAGTTCAGACTGAACCCACATACATGATGGTCCAGATAATGGAGCATCGGTGCCGTCTAAATGCTGGATTTGACCTAAACAGTGAAAACGTATCTCCAATTTTGTAATCTGGATTAAATTGATCGAATAAAACCCCATTTTCCCCATAGATTTATGTTAAAAGAGCAAAAACACAACCGATGATAGAACCAGACCGGAAGAAACCACAATAAAAGGGGAAAACCGAACAGAGGCGGCATTAGCTTTAGCGCTAGCATTAGCTTTAGCATTAGCGAAACGTCACCAACACCAGATCACAAGATCACGGCAGGGATGAAACGAGAGCAGAAAAACAATCAGGCGAAATAAACCGGAGAAAACTAAGGCCCTGAATGTACCTCACATAATAAAGTGGAAGAACATTAAATATGTGCTTTGGATGTAACGAGGATGAGCACAAGTTTCATAATTATTAAACAAACCAAGACTAAACATGGGGGATCAAACATACGGAGGAGCCCCAATGGATGAAATGGGAAAATTACACTGAAGATATTAACAATCAGTGATGTTAAAATGAATTTAGTTCAGGTTCAAACAGGAAGTCCAACATACTGGGAAAAATCTAAAAAACACAAAAGGATGGAGATGAAGCGACACAAACCTGGCAGAGGGAAAGTGAAGGTGAAGGTGGGCGGGGATTAGACAACAGAGGACGGGCGGTGGGGGCGTGGCTAAATCGACCTCTGCAAGAGTGCTGAAGCCCCGCCCCTTTCATGTAAATCCAGTGTCAAATCATTCTTAAGACCATTTAATTCTGCATCTATCTATCTATCTATCTATCTATCTATCTATCTATCTATCTATCTATCTATCTATCTATCTATCTATCTA
>JAPSES010055581.1:0-11591 GCA_029822895.1 Maxillicosta whitleyi | reverse complement strand
TTTTACAGATTTGACCCACTTTAATTGAATTGTTCTGTCTATGGAACTGAACTAAAATGATTGTTCATATCTTAGTTATTTTTAACATTTCATAAAGTCATCACAAGGGCCGGAAATGACCAAAAATACAAGGCGCTCAAAAGGGTGGTCCGTTCAGCTGAGTGGACCATTAGATCCACCCTGACCCTGACCCTGCAGGAGTCCAGGTCAAAGGTTAGGAAGATCCTGAAGCAGCTTCGTCATCAGGGAAACTCTCAGTCTGTTGCTGTCAGGCAGATTCTATCGCTGCATAAAGACACCTGTTGGGCACTTTTTATAAAATGCGCCTTAAATATCAGTGTTCCTTCTGCTGATCTGATTTATTTATGGATGTGTATGTATCTGTATGCTTCTTTAATATTTATTTATTTTATTGAAAATGGATACAGGTACAAAACACATTTCACTGTGCATTGTACTGTGTATTTTATCTAATCTCATCTTATTTTATCTTATCTCATGTCATCTTATCTCATCTTATCTCATCTCATTTTATCTTATCTCATGTCATCTTATCTCATCTTATCTTATCTCATCTCATCTCATCTCATTTTATCTTATCTCATCTCATTTTATCTCATTTCATCTAATCTCATTTTATCTTATCTCATGTCATCTCATCTCATTTTATCTTATTTTATCTTATCTTATCTTAAATAGTCACTTACCCGATGGTTTAAAACAGAGAATATGAATAAAACCTGTGTATTTTTCCATCACTTTTAACTGTATTGGTTTGAAATGTATCAACACCAGTAGATCACTGGTCTGGCTCTGCTACATTTCTTGGTTTCAAACTTTGGCCCAGTTGAATTTTTAATTGAATATCCCTGCGGTGGAATACCTGCATCAGTATGAATGATAGATGTATTAATTACAGTCATCATGCCCATCCCATAATACTGTACTATCACAAATACAAGTACCATGACATCCTTAATTCTTAATAATAATAATAATAATAATAAAAGAACTTCGTGTCTCACTGAGATCATAATTGTTTAGCTCAGGTATGTGAGGTCATGTAATGACTTGAATACTGTTTTAATTATGCTTATATACACACTTTACAATTGATTAAAATGTATTCTTTGCCCACAGCAAATCATTCCTGCCTGTGGCCATCAAACTGTAATTATAATTACACACAATAATTTGTTTGTACACTTGTTATGTGTATTTCTTTAATTATCATATTAATAATATATCGTCTCGTAAATATTGTACAAATTGTGGTTCTAATTTGTTGTTTCAATATCCTCCTGAGACCCATGAAAGTGAAAGTTTTGGCTGTTTTATTTAAAAGAAACTGTTGTCTTGATTAGAAACTGCATATAGATACATTTTTAAAGTTATCTTAATTTACTTTTTTTTTTTTTTTAATTTATTGAAAGTCCTTTGCAATTGACAGAGTGTTTTAAGTTAAACTGTTAAACGTTTTCCCCTACAGAGAGCCAAAATACATTGCTGGGTCTCAGTAGGTTATTTATTTATTTATTGTATTGATCATTTCTTTCCTGCTACTTTTTATTATACTTGAATGGAGTGACTGTAACACCCAATAATTCGACTTTAGGATTAATAAACTATTCTGATTTTGATGCCACCTATTTATTCTTGTTCTATTTTTATCTCTTTTTTTTATATTGCATGGCTGTTAATAACAAGGTGAGAAAGAAGAGACATCTCAATTTTCTGTATGTCCTGTGCGTCTAGTGAATTGACAAATTAAATATGTTTTTAATCTTTGAATCTTATACTGTTGTTCATTTCATGCATTCACTGATGCTGTGATGCGATTTACATCAGAGTTAAGGTAACATGAGGTTCCAGACTGTCACAGAATCGACTTACGTGTGGTTGATTTACAGATATAAAGCACTTTTTACACAGAAAAATGCAGTATCATCCGCATCAGAGTAACATGAAGACACTACTGCCCCCTACCGGTAATAATGGGAACTGCAGCTGGTTGAAGCAGGCTGCAAAAGCCAGTTACATTTTGAGGCATATCACTTTTTAAACCCTATGAACTCCTATATTTTGAGCAGGTAACAAAAATAAAACATCAAACAAAGTGTTTTTTTCCCACTTTTTCCACACCTCCTCCTCACCCACTACACACACCCTGAATATTGTGGATTTTATTTAGTTGTAGTTACAGTTGGTGATCTTAGATTACCAACATTCCAACACATACAGCTCCAAATAAAATAAAAAGGTAAAATACAAATTAAAAAAAGAAAGATTGTAATGTATTGTAGACAGTATAAACCAAGTACATTTCCTGTTTTTTCTGGTCACTTTCATTTCATTTGGGAATAAATGTCCAATAACGTAACAAGGGAAGTTTATACCAATAATGATATGAAATAATGAATGTGATTTGAAACACTTGATGTGAACAGATGATTGCAATCGTCATTTGGTGTCAAAGCATCCAGGAATTGTTTTGTACTTCAGGATCACTAGTTTGACAACAGATGTACAGTATAAGGAAATCATTGTAATGTTAAAAAAATAATGTCCCTCATAATTTTCCATATATATATATATATATATACATTTATCTCATTCCAAACTATTTCCTATTTGGAGTTGGAAATTGGTGAATTATAAAATAATATTTAATTTTACTTGATAAATTTATACATAGAGCAGATTTAAATTTGTTCAATTTGTCAATGTCAAAACTAAAACCACACATTCAATTATAAAAAGAATATGAGCAGTTTTATGGATTTATTTATTCATTCATTACATATGGATGCATCTTCTGTTTTCTATTTAAAATTGTGTTTTAGAAAGTTGACATTTTCAAAGCAGGCTCATTACTTTAACTTTAATGCATTTAAGGGAAATGATCTATTATTATAGTTTGCATCATTACAAACCTTCACAATATTAAGACTGACTCCAATCTAAACAGATGCAACAAAAAACACAGAGATCCCTTGGTGAGAGTGTCCTAAAAGTGTAAGACACATCCAACACAATTAATGAAAAAAAAAAAAAAAAAAAAAAAGGGCATATGTAAAACAATGTTTTTTTTTGTTTTGTTTTGTTTTTTAATGGAAAAGAGCTAAAGATTTAATCAGATTAAACAACCATAACACACTGGGTATTCTTTATAAATATGGGACTTTTAAATTCAACAAGTGAAAAGTATGTAAAAGTTGGTGCGATAGGCCAAGGTCTGTTGCTGACATTGAAAACTGATGTACGCAATGGAGTGAATATGTAATGTTCCTTATTTTCATTCAATATTTTTTATTTGAATTAAAAAAAATTCTTCACATCATAAAAAATATGACATGAATTGAAGTTCACTTTGCACACAAACACGTCATTAACCTCATTGCTTAATCGCTTAAGTCATATATTTGTCAAAATTGTGATAAATCCATAAAATTTATCTGTAGTGTTAGGAGAGTAAAGTTAATCCCTAATCTGGTCACTTTCATTGTCGTACACAAGTTGAACCCATTCTTCTCATTTTAGATAAGTAGCTGTGATTGTAATGGAGAAAAGTGTGTGTGTGTGTGTGTGTGTGTGTGTGTGTGTGTGTGTGTGTGGACTTTGCCTCCACTTCACCCCCATAAATCTAATCGCTTGATGATATCGTTCAAAAACAACATTTCCCTGCATCCTTTGCGAGCTCCAGTTTGACAACCAGCCAATCCGCGCCATGACAGCCCGGCACGTGACGTAGAGTAAGTTCCTGCTGTGGTTTGAGGGAAACAGATCGACATTCAACCACGGGAGAAACGCACTTTGCGGGTAAGTTAAAACATTTGACCGCGACGAGGCCATCTGAGTTCATCTTAAATGTCTTTCGGAGGGTTTTACTCACGGTTCCTGGGCAAACCGGGGGGCAACTCGCGCACATTTCGGCCTTAATATGCGTTCCTACCGTCTAGGCCTCCGCTATTTCCTGGTGCAACTCCACAGCTGTGCCCATTGGAATGGCCAAGTTGGAAAAGTTCAGTTTGGGGCTTATAGGGCAGCTTTTGTTGTTCCCAGCTTCGTTTGTAGCCCTTAACTGTATGTACTCGGAACACTTTAACACGAACTCAACCCAGGTTTTGACGGAGTATATACTGCCGGTAGCATAAGGCGACCATTTGTCTTTGTGTTCATGCCTCAGACCTGAATGCCCACACCGCAAACTTCTTCATAGCTGTCAGTGTTGGCGGTGGAAAATACCAAACCACACTAGAGAACCGTGTCTGTTGTGTTAACTGCTATTACTTAAACACCCTACGTTGTATTTCCTTGCGGTAAAGCTACTGTATATGCTCTACTGTCCGTGTATTTGGCAGATGTGTGGCATATTCTGTGCTGTCTAGTCAAAGTGGACGTGCTTTGTTGTAATTCTCTTCATCATTGGATCATACTACAGTGTGTCTGCTGCTCATGTGCATGTCACTGGGTCAGGGTTGGACTTCAAACTGTTTAGTTTGTGCTTTTTGGCCTTGAGATCTGGTGCAAATAAAGGATAAGTCTTTCCTCTGCACGATTCTGAAGGTGAAGGGTGTATGTGTTTGTGCTTGGCTGTCAATATTTTGCAGACTGTTGCTGCTTTGAGTTACTGCACCCAATCACTGTATTGGAACCACATCTGCAGGGTCTAGTTATACCATTGATAGATTTATAGTTGTCATGTACCACATTTAGGCTATGGCAGCTGCAAGGGAGTACTTTGATTATTGCTGAGTTTAATGGTTTTGTCCATGAAATGTCCACAACCACGTCTTTCATTCAGCTGTTTTCTTCCGTTGTTAAACTTCTGCTTTTTCATTTTGAGAGCAGGTGATGTTCTCTGGACATACTAATAGAAATCAGGGCTGTCAACATCAGGGTACTTTTTTAAAAATTAATTTGTTTTTTTAAATTTTAATCCACAGAAACCCAAAAAGCCACCGGTGACACAAATCATCTATAGATATAAAATGTTTAATACCTGTTGATCCATTAATTCTATCAATCCTTGCAAATAATAGGTGTTTGTCATTTTTTCATGGTCATCAGATGTTGTTCTGCGGCTCCGTAGTTACCGTGGAAAAACTGTTGTCTTCTATAACATCGATTTAATCAGTGAATTTCTTTGTTTCAATATAATTAACTTTGCATTAACTCAAAAATTTTCATGAATGCCAATATTATCTGAGAATTAAATATAGGGAAATACATGATTTACACCAAAAAAATGCAAAATACAGCGGATAATACTATAAAAAAAAAATTGCAATAAATCAATCAAGAAAGGTAGAGTTAGAGAAGAAAGTTCTTTGGGAACTGACACAAAAGTAGCATTGGCGCTTTATGGGTTAATAGCTATTTTTATTTTTTTGTAAAATCTGTGTGTACAACCCCAATTCTAGTGAAGTCAAGATGTTACGTAAAACTTATATAAAAAAAAAAAATACAATGATTAAGTCGAATACACTACAATTACAAGATATTTAATGTTCAGACTGATACATTTATATTTTTTGATGTTGCAAATATTCACTTATTTTTTATTTTGATGCCTGCAATACTATGCTATATTTACCATTGTATTTGATTACCTTTCTTTTTAACACTCAATAAGCATTTTGGAACTGAGGACACTTAATTGCTGAAGGTTTGTAGATGGAATTCTTTCCAGTTCTGGTATGATGTACCTGTTAAGTTGTTCAAAAGGCCAGATTCTGCATTAGCATATGTTGCTTTTCATAACGTGTGACACATTTTTAGTGGGACAGGTCTGGATTGCAGGCAGATTGCCAGTCTAGGACCCACACTCTTTTACTACAAAGCCACGCTGTCTTCACATGATTTCCAAAAACGATGTGAAATGTGGGCTTGTCGGACCACAGCGACAGAATTTCCACTTTGCATCAGTCCGTCTCTGATTAGTTTGAGTTTCTGGCTGTTGTTAGGATATGCCATTTGTTTTGAATGTTAGTGTTTTAACTCACACTTGTAGATGGAGAGACGAACTGTGTTAACTGACAATGGTTTTCCAACGTGTTCCAGGGCTAATATCCTTAACAGAATGATGTCTCTTTTTAATGCATTGCTGCCTGAGGGATCCAAGGTCATGGGCAGTGTAGGTCTTCAGCTTTTCCTCATAAGTGCAAAGATTTCTCCTAATCTTTGGGGGATATTTTGGACTCTAGATGATGAAATCCCTAAATTCGTTGCAATCATACATTGAGAAACATTGTTCTTAATCTGTTGGATAATTTATTCACATAATTGTGCACAAAGTGGTGAATCATGGTCCATTCTTGCACGTTAATGACTGAGCCTTTTGGTGATGCTCTGTTTATACCCAAACATGGCTCTCATCTATTCCCAACTGACCTGTTCACGTATGGAATGTTCCGAGCAGGTGTTGTTTTTGAGCATTCCTTAACTTCCAAAGTCTTTTGTTGCCCCTGTCCCAGTTTTTTTTTTTTTTTTTTTTTTTTTTGGGAATGTGTTACAGGCATCAAATTCAATACGACTGAACATTTGTTAAAAGAATCAGGTTGAACATTAAATATCTTGTCTTTGTAATGAATTTAGTTGAATACAAGTCTGTTTTTATCTACGTTTTAAACAACGTTCCAGCTCGACTGAAACTGGGATTGGAGTAAAAGTGTAAAATTCACTTCTCAAACCCTCAAACTCATAAGTGTTAAATTGACAAACATGTATAATTGATGTGTTTAAACAGTCACAAAAATGTCTCCTGTCTTATCCCAGCGTACATATTTTTTTCAAAGTCCTAAAAAATGAAACAACAGCAAAACCAGAGCTGCAACTACATGTTGAAAATGGCAGGATTTGACAAAGATTTGCATCAGTCAGTCAGGAAAGTCTGCTTGCTTCCATGTGGTCTGTAATTTTATTTTATGAGGGATTTAGATATTTTAATGACAGGGCTCCCTTCTCTACATGCAAAGGTTCCACCAAAACAACTTCTCCCTTAACACCATTTTGTGAAGGTGCCTTTACTGCATCCTTTACTTGGCACCACCCATGACAAGAGTGACTGCTGTAAAGAAATACAAACAAAAACCCCCCTACCCCCCCACAGAGTACTGAACTAGACCATTCTTCAAAGTGTTAAGGTGGTATCTGGATAAAACTGGATCAAAAAATCTAGAGGGGGTGTCATTAATAGCACTAGTAAAGCTGAAATTATACATTTTCATGCAGTCTATGGGTGTCCCACCTGGTTCTGTCTGGTACCGTCGGCCCTTTTACCTTCCCACAGGCGTAGGGTGTGTACATTCCATGTCCCAATAATGGTGTCGTCCTTGGGGGAGACTGATTACTAGTGTCCCAGTAATATACTTATAGCCCCCACCCTGGGTTCAGTCAATGGACAACGTGGTCGTTATTGATGTCGTTCCGGGCCTCCATCGATCCGGTATGTAAATAGATGACTGTCGATCTATCACGTCTGCTGGTCACAGCCGTTAACAGCGGTCCGGCTTTGTGCGGGTGCTTGAAACCTTTGAAAACGCATGAATTTCAGTGTTGTGTTTTCAAAGGTCTGCAAACGTGATTGAATTTTAGTTGAGGTGCTGGAAAGCGCTGGCAATTCTAACTCAGTGATATGATTTCAGGGTTCTAGCTAGCGCAATTTAGCATTTCAGCCCCCGACGCTAACATTTTGACCCGATACGCAAAATTTTCTCCCGATAGGCTTAATTTCAGTACAGTGTATCAGCATTTTGACATTTTGTTTGCTCAGATCAAACACAGGATTCGACATTAACGGTTGCCCGAAGCGCCTACTCTGAATTATCTGTATATTTTTTTTATTGTATCTATCGTGTGTCTGTCCTCGGAGGATGCATTTACAGCCTGAGTGAGTGAGTGTGCTGCCATTGGCTCCTCTGTGCTGACGTCAGGCCACAGACGTACGGTGACGTTCTTTTACGCTTGAAACAACGGCGGCAGCTCGGGAGTGAACATCTCCCTGAAATCCCCTTCCTTCCTTCTTGAATTTGACCTTTAACCCGAGTGGTGTGGCCACAGATATTGTGCTCCTTGGAAACATAGACGAGGCCTGAGTGTTGACGAGGACCGGTTAAGGATCAAACATGTGTCGCCCAAGCCGTACAGCTGTGATTATCACCGTCATCGGTACCGCCTGTCCGTTACACACCCCGTACGCCACCGCCACCACCCACACCTACACCTACACACCCGCCTTCTACAGAAAACACCAGGCTTTAATAGCAGTCATAATTTTCATTCACACACAGAGCTTTATTTGTCCCCGTTAGTCTCATTTTCCACAAAACCTTTACTTTCCCAGCCCATAATTAAATGTTTTTCCCCTGAATAAAAGCTACACCCTGCCGCCACAGACTTTCATTGAAAGAGGAAGCAGATACCGCTCAAAGTTTCATGTTCTAATATGAGCAACGCTTCGGTTTCTCTGCTCTTTGAAAACGGTCGGTAGCATCCCGACAGACGGTGACACTGACCCGTAGTCCGGGTGTGCTCGGGCCACACTAAGACCTCAGCAGTGTCTCCCCATCATCATCATCATCATCATCTATCCGTGTTCCTCCTTGTTCATTTGAGACACCTTCAGCATGTGAAGTATTTTCCAGAGAAAGTTGTGTTTGTTTCACTTCCCTCTGCTGGGTTTTTATTTAAACCGACTCTCACTTGAGCTCATGTGCACTTTGTCCCCATCTCTCTGTTTCCAAAAGCTGTCTGAGAATCGGACGCATTCTTCACGGCATGTACGTCACTTTAAAAAAACAAAACAAAAACTAAGCTCAGCAGCTATTTGAGCCAGAACATTTGATAATATTCTGTCAAGGAGGATCTTCGTTTGTTATTTTATGAGCTTTATAGAGAGCGCTGTGTTATTATATAACACCACTGTCCAACGGTTCCTTCTTCACTTTCGTTTTCAGCTGAAACGAGTCTATTTACACTCATACTGTAGTTGCTCACCTGTTTGACAACTCAAAGACAAATAAATAAATGAAAGTTAATTCACTGTGATTGAAACGTGTCTGAACAGCAGTGGAATTACAATAGGCGTATGAGGGTTTGTTTTTTTTTTGTCCATTAAAATGACAAGGTGGCAGTTGCATGAACTGGATTTAAACACGTATAGTTTTTTTTTATATAAAGATTATTAAAATCTTTGAACATTTTAACCATTCCCTTGTATGTACTCTACATTATGATGCATGAAAGTGAAATGTGTTGGAAATCTTCCTGGTAACCACTGGTTTCCCATTCTGTTATCCTGCACACACTCTATTAATACTATTTTCATTCACTTTTGTTGCGATACATGTCAGGTGCTGGGGGTTGTTTCCATGACTACAGTGGAGTGACGGCTGTAGTAATATGTCACTCAACTGTAGTAATCCCCCCCCCCCCCCACACACACACACACACACCAGTGCGCCACACACACTGTTTACTTACCTTACCTTCACGTAGCTATTGTGTGATGCTGGACGTAGTAATTCAATCGTAGATGCTGGCTGCTTTGTTCATTATTAATGGCGGCACCTGAGGCACAGATGTGTCCAAAAGGGGCGTTAACCTCAGGCTGCTGGGTTCTACTGACCTGTAACCTACGCACAGGGGCTGATCCCCATTGGTTCTACCCCTGTGCGTCATTCACGTAATAAAAAGGTCCAGTGTGGTGCATTTGTGGCTACTTTTTTTTTTTTTTTACTGTTATTTGTGCCTCTTTTGCTTCTAACTAATACACAAAGCACAATTAATGTCATAAGCGTGACCAGTATAGGTACACGGAACGAACAGGAAAGCCAGTAGCCAATGAATTAACCAGTATCGATGAAGCTGTAACCAGTTAACTTAGGTGGTAATAATCTCTGGATCAATTCAGTTCAGTAGAAACGATTTTATTTGTCCATAGGGGGCAATTTAAAGGCAGATACGAGCAGCGAGACACGAGGTCAAAGAAGGCTCAGACAGCCTTTGAGATGAACTGCAGAAAATATGATGTAGTTGAGATGAAAAGAAGCAGTTTTCTGTTCAACTCCAGTGTCACAGCGGGATCACACAGTTGGCATCTGGCTCTGACAGGCTCATTCTGATATTCTAACAGCCCTTTTCCCTCCCCAAATGGACTCTGTATTCCAGGGTAAATATGCAAACTTATTTATTATATTAAGAAGTAAAGTTATTCCATTAGCTATACTTCGCGTTTTAATTTTCTGTAGTATATAGGCCTAATATTTCTGTAATATATAATATATATAATGCTTTACCATGTAACCTACAGCAGTATAAACCATGGGTGTCAAACATATGTCCATTTTAATGTTAAAAAAATTAAAAAATTACATAAAAATCATCGCGTTTACAAAGTATCCTCATAAAAAATGTGAATAACCTGAAAAAATACGAACAAAGTAAAATGTTTTGAGAAAATAAAGTGGGATTTTACCAATATTCTGCCTGTTACTAAATGTTTTGTGTATTTGTAGATTCACTGTGATCTGTAAATTTTTATGTACATGGGTAAATCGTAACATGAGACTTAATATTGTTAAAATTGCGCTTATTTTTCTTTTGAAATGTCAGGTTGTTAAATTTTGTTGATGTTATTCACATTTTTTTAAAGGATAGTTTCTTGTACACTTTGACACTGTAATTTGACTTTTATATCATTTGACATTAATTCTATATTAATATGTTATTATTTTACTGGTCCGGCACACTGAAGATCATATTGGGCTGAATGTGGCCACTGAACTAAACTGAGTTTGACACCCCTGGTATAAACCATATGACTTAATAGTTTTTATTTGACCTTAGTGGCTCGGTCTGGTGGTCAGTGCAGTGTGTAGACTGTCGACTCAGACTCTAAATATCATTACACCGGCAGAACCACAGCTGCTGTGACAAATACACTTTTACTTTCTTCTTTCGTAGTATGGGGTAACGTTAGCATTCATCTGTATTCCGATCAGTTCAGTAATTAAATCAAGATTTTCCAGTTGAGGCAGATATTCCAAAATTAAAAAAACTCTTTCTTGGCTGGTTTGTGAAATAGTCATCCATGTCTTTGAGCCCCCCCCCAGGTTGGATTATTACAATGTACTTTATGTGGGGGCTAGTGGCTGCTCCGTCACCCGTCTTCATATGATGCAAAAATGTTGCTGCACATGTATTAACCCTTTGTTGAGACTTTTAACCTTTACAAACTGTTTGTTTCTTAAGTTTTCAGAGTTTGTTTTGGGTCAAATTTGATGCAGAATTCCCTCGTAGTAAGTGTCTAAACCAAATATTGATCTACTGATTTATTCAGAATGTCTAAATAGGCTATCCCACATTAATAAATGTATGTAATATAATGTTTCAAAGCAGGAAGAGCATTTTTTTTTTAAGTTTTAAAAACTCATTTTTGGTTAAAAACATCTACTATCACACAGTATCATGTCCTGTTTTATATAAAACATAAAAACCATTGTGATTTATATATAAAACTGACCTGAACCAGCCTCAGTGTCCAAAAATCTGTAGCACCTGTACAGAAGTATAACATTTTAAAATATTTT
>JAPSES010055551.1:0-11593 GCA_029822895.1 Maxillicosta whitleyi | reverse complement strand
ATAAATAAATAAATAAACGGCCTGTCTTAACTGACGAGCTCGAGCCGCAGCAACTTCAGCTCTAACGGTAACTGTTCTGTGTTCTGTTGCTAACTGTTAGCTCCTGCATTTGGCTGTTAGTTAACCATCACTAACTTTAACGGCGACGAAGGAACGATTCACCTGTATGTGTGTTTCATTTGGGTCCAGTTCAGTGAGTCAGCTTCAAGATGAGCAGCGGTAGTCGCAGAAACTGGTGAGATTATTTAATGCATCTGTACAAACACATCAAATACAGTGGTATGAAAAAGTTTGGGCACCCCTGATCGTTTTCAAGTTTTTCCTTTATAAATCATTGGTTGTTCAGATCAGCAATTTCAGTTAAATACATCATATAGCCTAGCAGACAAACACAGTGGTGTTTGAGAAGTGAAATGAACAGTGTTGTATAAAGTACTGAAAAATCACATTCAAGTAAAAGTAGGTACCCCTTTAAAAAATGACTTTGGTAAAAGTCAAAGTCACTGAAATGTTACTTGAGTTAAAGTCTTAAAGTATCTGAAATTTTTTGTACTTAAGTACAACGAGTACTGTAAAAATAAATGTCCTCAATTAATGTAACTAAAAGTAAAAAGTAGATGACAAGCAAAAGCAGTCTGAATGTAATTTTTTTTTTTTTTAATATAAACTGTTTGTCAAGTACACTACTGAAAATGGAGGTGCACAAACAAACAATTGCAGGCAAACTGTAGACCAGTTTGAAACTTTGTAAACCTGTTCTTTTCTCTCTTTCAAATAAAGTCAGTGCTGAAAATTCCGCATACATTAAGGGAACACCATCAAGAGAAAAATTTAAAAAAAGAAAAAAAGTAAACTATGGCTGTACACATGTCCAATTGCCATCATTGTAGACAACTTTAAAAAAAAAAAAAAAATGGAGAGAACTGTAGCTTATCTACATCTGAAGAGGGAGACCAGTTTGAAAACTCTTTGTAAACATTTTTAAAAAGAAATAAAATAAGTCAGCACTGAGAATGAGACAAACATCACACCATCTAGAAAAAAAAAAGCTGCTCCCATTACCGCACTATAAAGGTACGCACATACAACCAAGTGCAGTCATTCCAACAAAAAACAAACTGGGAGAAAAATAAAGCTTACAGTGCGTCACAGAAGTGAGTACACCCCTCACATTTCTGCACATAGATCTTTTCATGGGACAACATTATAGAAATTCAACTTTTACACAATGAGAAGTAGCCAGTGTACAACTTATATAAGAGCTCCAATTTACTGTTCACACGAAAATAATTCAAAATACAGCCATTAATGTCTGAACGAAATGAGTACAGCCCTATGTTAGAATCCCATAGGGTGTCTGAGGAAATGTCACCAAATTAAAAGGGAGTTCATTGGTGTGTGTTTCCTCTTTGTCTTATATTGAATTTTCAAGTTTTGAGCCTGTACCTGCTAAAGATCTATCTGTGTGAGATTTGACTGAAAATTCCATAGAGAGGATCATGATCTGCTTCAGTAGTCACAGTACATGGTGACATATTGTTTTTTTGATGAAATTCTGTTTTCCAATCTTGACGGCATTCATGCAGCCCACAACCATGTCAGTCCCACTACCATGTTTGATTTTACAGATCAAGTGCAGCCCATTGGTAACACTCAGTAAACTCAGGCACATCACCACTTTGTTGCAGTCAGACTCTTCGTCTTCTTCTTCTTTCCGGTTTATTGGCGGTTGGCATCCACTGTGGTGCATTATCGCCAAAGAGCGACTGGGTAGCTTAGTGGTTTATGCCACTTTGGTGTGAAAGATTGCCGGTTCAAGTCCCAGGTGGTCCCTTTGGGAAAGGCCCTTTACGCTATAGCCCAAATAAATACAGAGGGTTGTGTCCGACATAAACCTTGCTAAATCAATACGCAAATCTGATTTGCTGTGGGGACCCCTTAAGGGAAAAGTAGTAGGGTGGAGTTTAATTAACTCTCCAAACTCTTTGTTACCGCCACCAACTGTACAATAGCGTTGCAGCTAGTCAGTGAATTTCTTTTTTTGTAACGAGTAACAAAACGGAACATTGAAAATGTAGTGGAGTAAAAACATGCAATTAAGTTATTTTCTGAAGTAAGTGAAGTAAAAGTTGATTGATTGATTGATTGATTGGTCCTTTCATGTCACATGACGTGTGTTGTGTCAGTACAAAGGGCTTCTGTGGACATAAACCCTTGAGTGGACGGTTTAGAAGGACGTTACAGAAGCCCATGTGGATAAAAGACGAGGTAAGTGCCACTGCACCTCCCACTGATGATGATGATGATGATGTTAACCCTCAGGATGAGAAGTTACTCAGATTAGCGAAGGTTGGTTGGATCAGACAGCTGCCGTTCAGTTTCCCTTCAGGCTTCATTTTGTGGATGTTCATGTGACTCCTGTTCTCATGGTTCACACAGTATCTGCTCATGTGTGTCAGGGTCAAAGGTTGCAGTGTGAGCAGAGGTGGCAGCAGGTGAAGAACCCAGAGCTGGTTAAAGGTCCATGGACACAGGAAGAGGATGAGAGGGTAAACACAGATGTATCCAGGGCCCGATCCGGATCCTGGTACTGGTCCTGTACCTGGTCCTGGTAGTGGTCTTGGTACTGATCCTGGTACCAGTCACAGCGTGGGGGTAGCAAACTGTGGGGGGTGGGGGCATTGTGGACATACACGAATAGCGGACGAGACGTAATCACAGCGTGGGAGGCTACTACGGGACAAGAACCATGCTAGTACTGATCCTGGTACTGGTTCTAGTACTGATCCTAGTACTGGTCCTGGTTGTAGTACTGGTTCTGGTCCTGGTACTGATTCTAGTACTGGTTCTGGTACTGGTTCTAGTACTGATCCTGGTACTGGTTCTAGTACTGGTACTGGTCCTGGTACTGGTTCAGTCTGAACAGGGGGCTGTGATGTCACTCCCTGCAGGTCATCGAGCTGGTTCAGAGGTTTGGGGTGAAGCGCTGGTCCATCATCGCCAAACACCTGCACAGCCGTAATGGGAAACAGTGCCGCGAGCGCTGGCACAACCACCTGAACCCCACGGTGAAGAAGAGCAGGTGGACCTCAGAGGAGGACCGCATCATCTGCCATGCCCACAGGACACTGGGAAACCGTTGGGCCGTCATATCTAAGCTGTTACCGGGAAGGTAGGGAATCCAAACCCCAATCACAAACATGGATCAGCTTTTATCCAGGTGTAACATCTGGACAGGGCAGGTGTGTGTAACAGTGTGTTTGTTCTCAGGACAGACAACTCCATCAAAAACCACTGGAACTCCACCCTGAAGAGGAAGGTGGACAAGGAAGGACACCTGCAGGAGCTGCACCTCCCCAACCCCTCTATCACCTCCTCCTCCTCCTCCTCCTCCTCCTCCTCCTCCTCGTCTTCCACAGCAGCAACACTCTGGATCCATAACACTGACAGCATTAGCACCAAGGTCAGAGGTCAGACAGTCAGTTGAGCTGAAAGTGGACCAGATGTTGACCACACCCTCTGTTTCTGCAGGTGCACAGTCTGTCCCAGTGTGACCACTGTGAGGGCGGACCCCAGCAAAACCACACCCACCTCTGCTCCATGTGCAGCCCTTCTCTAGAGCTGGTTAAAGGTCCATGGACACAGGAAGAGGATGAGAAGGTAAAAACAGATGTACCCAGGCCTGATCCGGATCCTGGTACTGGTCTTGGTACTGATCCTGGTACTAGTCCTAGTACTGATCCTGATCCTGATCCTGATCCTGATACTGGTACTGGTCCTCGTCCTGGTACTGGTCCTGGTACTGATCCTGTTTCTGCAGGTGCACAGCCTGACCCAGTGTGACTGCAGTGAGGGTGGACCCCAGCAAAACCACACCCACCTCTGCTCCATGTGGAGGCCTGTCCCCTCTTCAGACTTGGGGTCCCTACTGAGCATGTGCGAGCTGCAGGTATTTGTGGAGCTGATGGAGGAGGTATGAGTTGGTTCTCCTCCGCCTCGTCCACTCACTGTTTGGTTTTCTTTATTTGCTCTTTTTATGCACAAATTGAAAATGTGACGGAAAACATGATAGAACTTCACTTTGACTGTTCATGTTTTCCTCTCAGAACACAACATACTCCTGGATCCACCCACAGGAAGTGCCCTCAACTGTCACAAAGCAGTCAATGGGAGTGTCCGTCTGTGTGGATGGACAGAACACCCACCTGGGCAGTAGCTCTGTACAACACACACATGACAGTGTACATGTGTCCTCCAGCTCTGACGCTGTGTCTCCTGTTGTCAGTAAACAGCTGCAGTGTCACTCATTAGCGGTTAGATTGTGGACCTGCTCTGGACCACATGGTCTGGACCACATGGTCTGGATAGTTCCAGTTCTGTTCACTTCTCTTGTTCCCTTTGTCTCATCAGCCCCTGAAACTAAAGGAGCAGTTGGTGAGCACAGAGGCCTCCAGCAGCAGTCTGGGGGGGGTGCTGTACTCCCCCTCTGAGGTGATGCACACACACCATGTGTCTGTACTGCTGAGGACACACACGTCCCACTCTTCTCATCTGTCTCCATCTGGGTTTGCAGTTCTTTAATTGGTTGAGCGTCACCGACCTGAAGCTGCAGCGTCCAATGTTGACCTCCCTGGCTGTGTGCCCCCCTGAAGGCCCCACTACCAGGTCAGAGGTCACACATAACCATCACCAGGGGGGTCAGAGGTCACACATAACCATCACCTGGGGTCAGAGGTCACACATAACCATCACCCGGGGTCAGAGGTCACACATAACCACCTCCAGGGGTCAGAGGTCACACCTTCAGGGGTCAAATATCAGATTCAGCTGTGACACTCAGAGGGGTTGGTTGTTTTTCAGGACACCTCCAGAGATCAAAGACAAGGTCCAAGTTCTGCTGAGGTCAGCTCCTCTGACCCCATCACCTCTGAAGGTCAACAGCACACTGATGAGTAACAGCCCTGGAGAGGTGAGGTCCACCCCTTCGTGTTACACCCTTACAGTCCATTCTGACGTCCACCATGACAGCCCACCCTGATGTCCATTCTGACGTCCACCCTGTGGTCCATTCTGACATCCACTCTGACATCCATCCTGAGAGTCCACTGTGACATCCACCCTGAAAGTCCACCCTGACATCCAGTCGTCCACTGACGTCCACTCTTTAACGTCGACTGACATGCACTCTAACATCCACTGACCTCCACTGTAATGTCAATTCTGACATCCACCCTGATGTCCATTCTAACGTCCACCCTGACAGTGACCCTGAGAGTCCACTCTGATGTCCACTTTAACGTTCACCCTGACGTTTATTCTGATGTCCACCCTGACATGACCCTGACAGTCCACCCTGACGTCCACTCTGATGTCCACCCTGGCATGACCCTGACAGTCCACCCTGACGTCCACTCTGATGTCCACCCTAACATGACCCTGATAGTCCACTCTGATGTCCACCAGTGTTCTGATGTAACTTGGTTTGGACAGAGGTTTGACATGGATGTTCTTTTGAGCATCTGTCCTTGCCTGGAGGACTTCCTGATATGTCTGTCCTGTGTCCAGCAGGTCCAGGGCCTCAGTATGCTGAGCGCTTCCCCTCAGGTCCAGTGTGGTGCAGCTCTGGGCTGCTTCCTATTGGATGAACAGGTGGACGTGCGGTGGTGCCAGCCTCCTGTGGGATACCTTCAGTCCCTGGAGAGTCCCACATTCAGACAGACCCCTACAAGGTAAGAACAGGACTCTGCAGGACCACATCTGTGATGTTCAATGTGACGTGGTTTGGATGACAATAGGTCTACGTCCCCTGTTTTCAGCTTGGTGGACAAGTAGAGATGGTGGTGTTCAAGAAATCAGACAACCAGAAGAGACCAGGTCCACATGGAGCCGTGATCCTCCAGGATCACAAACCCACCACAGCTCATAGCTCTGAAGCCCTCCAGTAGGACTCCTGGGCTGGTTGGTCCCAGATGGACCAGGAGGAGGCACTGCTGAGGACCTTCCCCATCCTGATGGTCTCCAGAGACACTCCTGGTCCTGGTCCTGGTCCTAGTCCTCAGGCGATTCATGGAAACAGAAACGGACACATCTGGTTTTATCTGGCTTTAATCCAATTTAATCTGGTTTTATTTGGTTTTAATCCAGTTTAATCTGGTTTTATCTGTCTTTAATCCAGTTTAATCTGGGTTAATCCAGTTTAATCTGGTTTTATGTGATTTTAATCCAGTTTAATATGGTTTTATCTGGTTATATTTGGTGTGAATCCAGTTTAATTTTAATTTTTAGTTTTAATGGGCTTTTATCCAGTTTTATTTGGTTTTAATCCGATTTGATCTGCGACTGTGTAATTTTTTGGAATGTGCAGCATCTCGTCTTATCGATTTGTTTTATTGTGAACTTGGAGATGAAACCACAGCCTTATCCTTCTGAAACTGGCATAAAGAGCTTCAACTTTGATCAATAGAAAGGACTTTGAGTTCTACTCATTTCAGTCAAATGCACAAGTCACTATTTTACATTTTAAAGATGTGTGTAAATTTGCCATCGAGCTGAAGATGGATTTATTGCTTTCTTCATGTGTGATTCTTTCTGTGACTGTCAGGCTGAAGACTTTTTCTGATGTGCTTGTTTTTCTGCATTTACTGACTTCCAAATGCTGCTCATTACAAAGATCTCATGTCTGTGTTGAATGTTTCAGGCTGAACCGGAAGTTTTACTGAAACATGCATCTGTGTTTCCATGTGGTTTTATTTGAATTTAATATGGTTTTATGTGGTTTAATCCAGTTTCTTCTGGTTTTATTTGGTTTGAATCCACTTTAATCTGTATTATCTGGCTTTGATCCAATTTAATCTGGTTTTATCCAGTTTTATGTGGTTTAATCCAGTTTAATCTGGTTTTATGTGGGTTTTAAACTTGTTTAATTTGGTTTTCATACAGTTTAGTTTGGTTTTATGAGGTTCTATTTGGTTTTAAACCAGTTTAATTTTAATCCAGTTTAATCTGGTTTTGTTTGGTATTAATCTGGTTTTAATGTGCTTTTATCCAGATTTATTTGGCTTTAATCTGGTTTCATCTGCGACTCTGTCGTTTTCGTAACATGCAGGACGTACATCTCATCTTATCTATTTGTTTTATTGTGAACTTGGAGATGAAACCACTGCCAAACTGGCATAAACAGCTTCAACTTTGATCAGTAAAAAGGACTTGGAGTTCTACTCATTTCAGTCAAATACACAAGTCGATATTTTACACATTTCTTTTTTTTATTGATTTTATAGATTTTAAAGATGTGTGTAAATTTGCCATCGAGCTAAAGATGGATTTATTGCTTTCTTCATGTGTGACAATTTCTGATGTGCTTGTTTTTCTGCACTTACTGACTCTTCCACATGCTGGTCATTACAAAGATCTCATGTCTGTGTTGAATGTTTCAGGCTGAACGTGAAGTTTTACTGAAATATGCATCTGTGTTTCCATGTGCTTTTATTTATTTGAGCTGAAGCTGTGATTTCGTATGTTTTGAACTTGATCTGAAATGTAAATTAAATAACGAATGAGATGAATCATAAAGTGTTGCAGAACACTGACCTCAGACCTGGACCTGCTTTGATCTGATCCATCAGGTTTAGTCCAGGATTCATGAACTGGACTCAGGAGTTCTAGACTAAACTCATTTGACCTAATCATACCTGAACCTTTCTTTGTAAAGATTAGATTTTGTCTTTGTCCTCTGTAACATAAATAAAACCACTTATTTCAGAGTGAAGTGAATAAAGCTCAGTTCACAGACAGACACTTAGAGGTCAGTCAAAGATCACTGGACTGGAATGTTTCCAAATATTCTGAGATCCACCAGCATAAGAACGTTCAACGCATAAAAATTAAACAGAATTGAGAGGATTTGACTGAAAATGTTTTTTGAAAACTTACTTTAGGTTAGCTAGTTAGTTTACTTGAGGCTAGTTTAATTATATTTTGCTTTGTTCTTTTGTTCATACCAGTCCAAGCTTTTAGATGATGCTTTTTAGTGATGTGTTGTTGGCCTGTCTTTTATCAGTTGGTCACCTTAATGAACCAATCAGAGCAAAAAGCAAAATAAAATGACATTAACAGAAGACCAAATGAACATCATCAGCCTAATACATGAGGTTAGGTTAGTTTACTTTATTTAGTTTAGGTTAATTTAGTTACTTTATGTTAGTTTAGTTAAAATGCATTTAATCTAAAATTTGTTCAATTTGTTGTTAATTTTGGTGACATTTATTATTATTATTATTATCTTTACTTCTTCATTTTACTGATCTGTTTTGCAATTTTTTTCTTTCATTTTCTTATGATCACTGTGTATTTATTTAAAAATAATTTTATTACAGTTTAATTTTTGTGATCATTTTAATTTCCTATATTGATGGTTTATTTTTTGTTCATTGTGTTAGTAATTCTTGATTATTTTTGTTTTCCTTATTTTGGGTAATTTCTACGAAGCTCAGGAATAGTGTTATAACCATAACGCAATAGTTTTTAATGTCCTTTCTCGAATTCTGTACATTCCGTACATTTTTTTTTTTTTTTTTTTTTTTTTTTGGTGTGAGTTTGTATGGAAAACTTGATTCCGGGTCAGTCCACTCCAACCTACAGTGCGTTGGCCCTTTAATGAAAGGCTGCCCTCTAATGTTTAACATCATTATGACACTAAAACTTTGCTGCCAATGTAATGAGTTCTAAAATGAGAGCCAAGTGTTTTTCTTGACATTTTTCATCTATGAAAAAAACACACTAATGTTTTTTTTTTTAATTGCTTGATTTTTAAACAGTAGAACAAGAGTGTTGGAAAATGGATTCACATCCTCGATTAACAGTCTTAATGTATTATTTCATAAATACTCCATGTGAAGTATAAATTCTGAATGTAAAATTTTGACTAAAGTGAATAAAATAATAGAAATAATAGAATTCAAACTAAATAAAAATTAGGTTAGATAAATAACATTATGACCACTGACAGGAGAAGTTGTAATAATATTGATTATTTCATTACAATGGCACCATTCACTGGGTTGGATACAGTGATATAGTGAGCAGCTTGTGGTTGTCAGTTTGATTCCCTTGATCAGCCCTATTTGTGATCAACCAGCATTGTTTCCTGCCTGATCTACCTGTTATGACTTGTTTTTAGATTCCCTTTCGCCTTTGCCCTCCTTGTTGGTACCGTTGCATGCTTGGACTGCCTTTCTGGACCTGGACCCCTGTTTCTGCCTTTGCCCCATCTGTGCCTCTGCTTGGTTGGACTGACTACTCAGATTTGGACCCTCGCTTCACATGGTAATCTGTCTTTGCGTTGCCCCACTTGTGCTTTTGCTGGACTGTTTTGCCTTTGTGTTCTGACCCTGCCTGTCTTTCTGACTAGAACCTGTTTCATCCCTGTCGGTATCTCAGGCTGGTTTTTCTGATTCCCTGCTTTTCGACCCCTGGCCTGTTTTTCAACCTGGAGTCTGGATTATCCCTGTGGATCCCAGATGGATGTTGTTACACTCCTGTGTTTTCCAATAAATACTTTTACCTTTTTAAGATTCTCCCAGTGTCTCTTGCATTTGGGTTCTTTCTCTAAGTTCAGACATGACATAAATAAAATATAAACAAAGAAAAAACAAAAACAGAACCACTGCCATATCTGCATTTGAATAAATGCCTAAAAATATTGATACACTACTCTTTAATATCAATACAGTATCATAAAATGAAATATAAAAATACAATATTTCTTACACCCCTAGTGCTGATGGGGATTTATTATTATTTATTACAATATTTTCCTTTGTATTGTGCATTTTTTTTGTGAAGATTGTTTTTTTTTTGTTATTTAATTTACTGATTATGTAGATGTTTGTACAAATTAAGAGTAAATTCAGAGGTTATTGTATCAAACTAGAGGAAAAACAGGGGAATAAATGACTTTCTCAGCAATCATTTTTAACTGACAATGAGCCAAGTGTCTACAACCACTGTCTTTGAGGTAAATTATGGGATTTTTATAGTGGAATCAGTGTAGCAGATGATGACAGTGTTTCCATCTTTACTACAGGTAAACCTTAAATATTAAACGTATTAATAGGATTAATCACTCACAACCCATTAAACATTTTACATCAATAGATGCTTTTTGGCTGCTGGTGACTATTTAGGTCTTTGAAGGTTAATATTGTCATATTATCTGTGTTATTCCTGACCTGTTACTTCACCAGATGTAAATGGTCTTATATCAGATCTATATAATTATCTTAATGGACTTTTGGAGATAAACACACTTGAATGAATGAAAATCCAAGGCGTAGCAGCAGAAAGAGGAGGATGGAAGTGGAGGAAAGGATGAGAGCAATTAGACGAAAACGCAGGATATGGAGAAGAGAGAAAAGAGCCTGCAGCATGTGGTCAAAATGCTCCTCCAGCCCCTGTCTGATGAATGTGTGGTGATGTAACACTTCATGAAGTGATGATGCATCTAACTTTCTAATCTGCTCCTCTCAGGCCAGGCTGCCAAAATATAACTTGTTATTGATCCCAATGAGGAAGCATGATGTAAAAAAAAAAAAAAAAAACCTTTTTGGCTTTGGCATCAGCGTCCCACCTGATTTGTGTCTGTCGGAAGTGAAAGGAAGTGCATGTTTAAAGTATGGCTTTAGAGAAGAGTCCTCGATTAGAGAGGCTTCAGCCCTGGACTGACTCCAGTGCTACCAGCGTTTCACCAACAGCTCTTATGGAGTTGATTTCACCCTCAGAGCTCTGAGGAGATCAGCTCTCACAGCAATTACTGATGAAAAGTCTGGGTCCTAGAAATCAGCTCCATTCAGATTATCTGGCAACAGATGGAGTGGAAGGACAGCATCACGTAGAGTCAGTTACCATGGAGAAAGAAGACGATGTATGACATGATTACACTGTGTAAGTGAGGAGTCATATCACACTGTTATATAACAGTTACATTAGGAGTGAAAGTTTCCATTGTTCCTAGTAAGAATTTAGTAAATCACTGTGAAATTAATTAACCTTGTTGATCTGCTTTGTAAATGACCAGGTCACAATTTAAGACACAGTATTTGTGTCATTATTGAGACAATATTTTATGCAATGATTTATGCACTTTAGTGGAAAAAGGGTTTATTGACAGTCATGTATTTGTGATTTATTGCACTTTTCTTTCACACACCTGGCATTCATCATTTGATGAATTTCATTTCTAAAGTTTACAGTGACTGAATCTAATTTGGTGCATTTATCCCAGAAAGATCAGATACGAAGGTTAAAGATACACAAATTTAAACAGTAAACAGAATACATGAGTTCAAGATACAAAATAATCCAAATAATCATGATGTCATCCTGATAAGTTAACATATTCTGACAGAATGCACATAGGCTGGTTTTGGATATTCCAACATGACAATGACCCAAAACACAAAGCCAAGTACAGCAGAAACTAGAAAAGCACTCGGAGAGCGCAAACCTCCGCCAAGCAGCACAGTTCAGGTCACACATTTGAAGACACTATGAGAAAACAGGACTTCCACTGCCATCTGGTGGACATTTGTTAGTA